>WOVY01013458.1:0-130097 GCA_013436015.1 Rhipicephalus annulatus
ATGCTTTCGCAATGCAGTGAAGCTTGATCATACTGTATTTGTCCTTTTGTTTGCCTGAAACGGACGTGCCAAGATGCATATTTGGCCTGAGCAGTCGCAAATGCTTATATTTGTTTGATGCACAAGTGGCCTGTGCATGCGTTCATTTCGTATCATGTAATGCTCTTCTGCTCACGCTGGCTTTACCGCAGTGCTTTTTCCATGCAGTGAAGCTTGATCATAGTTTAGTATTTGTCCTTTTGTTTGCCTGAAACGGACGTGCCAAGATGCATATTTGGCCTGAGCAGTCGCAAATGCTTATATTTGTTTGATGCACAAGTGGCCTGTGCATGCGTTCATTTCGTATCATGTAATGCTCTTCTGCTCACGCTGGCTTTACTACAGTGCTTTTTCCATGCAATGAAGCTTGATCATAGTTTAGTATTTGTCCTTTTGTTTGCCTGAAACGGACGTGCCAAGATGCATATTTGGCCTGAGCAGTCGCAAATGCTTATTTTTGTTTGATGCACAAGTGGCCTGTGCGTGCGTTCATTTCGTATCATGTAATGCTCTTCTGCTCACGCTGGCTTTACCGCAGTGCTTTCACAAGGCAGTGAAGCTTGACCATACTTGCTTTTACGTGTATTGCGACTTATCAAAGTTTTGTAATAGCTCCAAACTGTTGACGCTAGAAGTGATGCATTCTATGTGCAAGTTTTATACTTAACTTCGGGGATTCATGTTTCATAAAGTTTTCACAATATATCAGTAAGGTCGAGTTGGAAACTATGCATTCTTGGGAAACGCCCACGAACACGACAGAGACACGAGATTAGAAAGACTCAGTACTTCGCCTTTGTCTTGTGCCTCAGTCGTTTTCACGTTCATTTTCAAAGTATCTATCAAAATGCTGACAACGCGGTTTCACTGCCAGCAACCTTTGGCGTGCAAGAAAGGGAGCTAAATTTTCTCTCGGCCTGTAAACCAAGCAATTGCGGCTACTCGATATGCGATAAATAAAAGACCAAAATTAAGAATGACCAGCTGATGTTGATAACAGGTGCTCATAGCAGCACTTTTTTGCTGTGCACTTGAATTCCTGTCTTATGTACTGTTATGGTCCGTGAGTACACAATGACACTACTACAACCAAGAAAAATTTTACTAACATTTATTTGTAGAATAACTGCTACAAAATAGAATTGTGATCCCCTTATTAGTAGTTAAATAATTTAGCTAGAAGAAGACAGCATCATTCAACTTCCTGACGACTTGACAACAGGGTGAGTCCACAATGTACTGGACCTGTACAAGATGAAGAAAACAGACGAAAAAAGCAACAGATAAATCAAAGAGTTTAAAAAAATGGCACCTGAAACTTTCAACTTGCCCACCACAGCAGTGAAAAGACTCCTGTTGTCATATGTATTTTCTGCCTGTTGGTCCGCGGGCACAAGTGCCAGTCTTGTATATTAATAGAAGCTGCTTAGCATCACTTCATTGCAAGACTTTTCTCTATCCGCCACTTGAGAACGCGCTCTGTAGCGGTCAGGCTCCGCCTAGAGACTTGTGGCAGTGTGAGGTTAATGTGGGCAATATATACACAGACTTTGGTTGCTTAATTTGTAGCAAACTCATTGTGAGCAAATTTCATAGTTGAATTCATAAAATATTTGAATGTTATATTGTAATATAACACTAAAATGCTGAGGCTTTAGAACATTTCAAACTCAGTCTGCCTACATTAACAATCCCAGTGCCACAGGCATGCAAGAACTGCTTGCATAATCATGAATCAACTAAACCATTTTGATATATTGACAGGTTTTCAAAAATGACTATTTTTGAAAATTTGATATTCATATTTTTCTCTTAAAGGGCAAGTTACTGTTGCTGAAAAGAAAAAAAAGCAAATCATATACAATATCTGATACTTTTTTTTGCAGTTTACAGCTGCACATGGTAAAAGGCTGCATGCATGAGTGTTTGTTGTGTGCCATTCATGGTATTATTTCCGAAATCCTTATTCAGTTGACATTTAGTGATCAGTCTATAAATTTTCTTGTTTTTTATTTTTCTTTCCGTGCTTTAGATATGAATATATTTTAGTTCAGGAAAATTTGCTCAACGAAGGGAAGTTTTTCTACTTTTGGCAAAAAAACAAAACAAAGCAAGAACTAGTTCTAGAAGTTTTATGAAAGAGACAGGTTTGAGGTTTGACGTGATGAGAAGTCAATAAAGAAGGAATGCCACAGAAAGAATTGCCTCAACAAAGGAATTCGGTTCGTCGGGGTAACATACATTTGGCAATGTTTTTATGTACTTCTAGTTAACGCTCCACCACTAGCTTACAACAAGGAAAAAAAATAAGGTGGTGCATGCAGAAAGTTAACTCATCACATAACGTGAAAATTTGACCCAGAACAAGAGAAGGAACAAAGACGAGTGCTCACCTCCAACAAGATTTATCTTGAAGAGCAAACATATACACTCTTGAAATGCAAAAAATAGACAAATCATTCAAAAAGCCCACAACTGCCATGCACGAAAACCTTACATCCTCAGGAAAGACAATTCGTTTTGACAAATCCCTAGAGAGAGAGTGAGAGAAAGTACTGATGCAGTTCAGCTCTAGTCTACAAATCTTTTGTGCCACGACAATTTCTCTTGTAGTTTTTTTTCCCAATGATAATGGTGTCACACAAAAGTGGTTTGGAGCCACACCTGCTGCAGTGCAAGGCCAAGAAACGATTGCGACCATTCTTGAGGTTACAAGGGTGTTCATTGCAGCACGTGTGGCTGCAAAATGATTTTGCGGGACATAATTATTGCTGGAAGAAAAAACAACAAATAAAATGACAAGAGAAATTATCGAGGCAAAGAGGATTTGTAGACTAGAGCTGAACTGCATCAGCACTCTGTCTCGGGCTTTGTCAAATTGTCTTTTTTGAAAATGTAAGATATTTGCGCATGGCAGTTGTGGGCGTCTTGAATGATTTGCCTGATTTTCACATTTCAGGAGTATATATGTGTTCGCTCTTCAAAATAAATCTTCTTGGAAGTGAGCACTCGTGTTTGTTCCTTCTCTTGTCCTGAGTCAAATTTTTGTGCTATGTGATCCGTTATGCATTACCAACATGCCTAACTTCATACTTTCGATCCCTGAAGTCGGTCCTTAAAGGGCCACTCACCAGGTCCCATAACAAACTGTGGAAGTTGTGTATCTAACGGAGAGCATTATACCACAAAAAGTTTTTCAATCGGTTCATTACGAGCTGAGAAAACACTTTCTTCTTTTTTTAACAGCAGGAAACAAGGATGAAAGGAGGCAAGCTCAAAACCCTTGCCACTCCCCCGTGTAGCCTTCACAAGCCAAATCTCTTTCCTACCCTCTCCAGCATCCAACCAAGAGGTCACGTGCACATGACGTGCTCAAACAAGCCCAACCCTCGAGCGCGCGAGCGGTGTTGTTTTGTTGACCAGCATTGTATTGTGTATACTACCGATGTACGCATTGCACTTGTCAGCTCAAAATCGCCAAACCCGGTGAGTGGCCCTTTAAAGAAAAGCAAAAATTAGAGGAGGAGACATGAAGAATGCTTAGAAATTTTGCCATATGTCTACACCAAAATGGAATGCTATTATTAATTAGAAGAATGTATCTTTTCCTTGGCAACCAGCAAACATGACTGAGAACACACGAATACTTTTTTGTCCAAGTTAGCTGCTAAAGAGCCGAGACAAGCTCCGTGAAATCCTCTTGAACAACTTGCACAAGTAATGTCCAATACTACCCCACTATATTGTGGTTGCCGGCAGACACAATGTAACTTGTAAATACTATCTCTTGGCTGTACGCGAGCAGCCATGGAGTTTATGAGGGGAAAGTCTTCGATCATACCATTCTGTATGCATTGCAGCAAATGTTTGCGTAGCATAACTTGGTTAAGGTTCAAAGTTTCTGGTTTTCTGCCTGATGCTATATAATACATGTTGGCAATTGCAAACAAGCCACAGTCAAGTGTGTTGCACTGGTTTTGTGCCTTCATTGTTTGAATGGTTAATGTTGGCGATTGTAATTTTAGAATATGACAGATTTGCCTAACAGCGTCAGGAGGGGTATCTTGGTCAATTGAATCATATATAAAGACTGTGTTTTTGTCCGCACAAACATTTGTTACTGTAAGCCAATGATTGGGGTTCTGAACATGCAAGATTTGAACGAAAGGGCCTTTGATTTGAGTGAATTGTAAACATCGGCCCAGTAAGACATCTTGAAAGCCGACACAAGTAGGATACTTTTTCTGAAATAAATACTCTGCGACATTGATTACGCTATCTGATATGGAAGTGCCCTGTACCAGAACATTTAAATCTGCATCTGAAAGAGAATATCGTTTGTAGACATTTAGCATGTCTACTTCAACAGTTGCAAGGCCTACCTTTTTTACTTGATTTGGGAAAAATTTACGCTTGACAGCTCTCACTTTTTTTGGCCGCCCCCTTCTTGCTTTAACCAAAGGTACCACAAGTTTTGTACTGTTAGAATGCCCAAGATAACTTGTGGCAGTAGTTTGTGCTAACTGAGCTGGTGCAGCCTTTATGGCTGCTGAAGTTTGGTTACGAGGAAATGTGGTTAAATTTCTGAAGAAAGCCTCGCAGGACGAAAGTTTTTTCATTAACTCCTTCTCACCACAATTAGATAATACGTTAGCCACGGTTTTTGACATTTCGCAAAGACTCCTATAAGCATAAGTATACTTCTCTTGTGCAGTGTCAAGCTTCACACAGGGTGGTGACTGAATGCTGCTTGTTACCACTGGTGTGGCACTAGCGGTTGTGCAGCTGTCACTCAAGAAATGATCCTTGCACCACCTGTCTGGTATGCAAGCCTTGCCGAAAAGATCTTGCTTAGTAAAGTCACGCACTGTTAAAATATGTGCACAAGGCAGAGTGTACTGGTTATAAAAAGCACATGTGCAAGAAGTCAAGCACAATGAAACACTGTACTGTGATCTTGGTGAAACTACAACATAAGAATTAGGAGGGGAAGTGACTTGATAACTTACACTTTTAAACTTCTCATACTGCTCTAGTACTTTACTTGTAGCCTCAGAAGTGCAATTACGGGACAATTCTAGCTGAAATGGGTAATTGAAATCATTTATGTTTAGGTTCAGCTTCATTTCTTTAAGCTTAGAGAACTGTAGAGATAAAGAATCATTATCAATGTAGCCTACCAATGCTTCTATCGCTTGAACCAAATGCATGGTTGAAGAGCGATAATTTTTAATCTTTTGATTGTGGCACTCAATGCAATTATTAGTATTATTGCCAAATGTAGGAAGGGCTTGCCGATATGCATGTACCCACATTTCCTTACACAAGTGCCAGTTATGCATATAGTAAGAAATGAAATCTGTGCAAGTCATAGCTTGGAGGTTAGCAAGCTTATCGAAGTAGTCTTGCTCAGTGGGGGAATAAACTAAGCTTTTTAAGAGAGGAAGCAACTGATCACGTTGCTGTCTAGCTTTTTCATTAACCTTTTGCTGGAAACAATGCAACACATGCCACGTACACAAAAGTATGTTAGAATTAGGAAGAATACTGGTTAAAATGTGCAGTTCATTGAGATCTTTATCAATCATCACTACTTTGCAGGCAGACACAACAAATGGGTTGAAATCTACAAACTTTGTGAACATGGGCTCAACAATTTCAGTCGTCTCATTTCGTAAGAAGGCATAACACACAGGTCTCTCACGACCACGACCATCTTGAACTAATATAGAGTAAAGAATATAACCCTCAATATTCACTTTATATGTTCCATCAATAAATAGAATCTCTGGATACTTTTCCAAAATCTCACGCATGTGCGTTGTTTGAAGAAGTATGAATTGCAGGTTATTATTTTGATTCATTTCATAGTGAATAACCAACCCAGTTTGGATTATTTTTTAGCAAGGTCTCTACCTTCTCTAAAACCATTTCACCATGAGCCTGCTCATTGCGGATAGGAATAGAAAATCGCTGCTTGTAATTATTAATGTCCTTTGTAGTTAACTTCTTACCAGTTTTTTGCTCGACCAAGTTTTTAAAATCCTTTGCGCCAATATCGCATTTAGCTAAGTCAAAGAATTCTTTTTCTCCATAATTCAGGAGCCTCTTCTGAGGATACAAATCATAATATTCTGTGGGATGGTTATGCTTAGCTTGTAGTTTAGTTATCTTGTAGTGCAGAGTAGGCGATTTACATAGGCTTACCGATACTGTCATTTCACAGCCAGTACCATTGTAAGCTTGCTTTGGTCGCTTTCCTATCCCCCTGGGCTTTATTGTGCGACCGTGAATGCAGCTATATTTTATTTATTATTTATTTTTATTTATTTAATACTGTAAGCCTTTCTCCGGCTCATACAGGGTGGGCGAGCAAATATACACAGTCGCGTACAAACCAGGCAATATCGCACATAGCGGAAGAAACAGAATCACAAGATGATGGTGAAAATAAAACTTGTACGATGAAAGCAATTGTACAAAATCATGGACAGGTCACAAAACATCGAGGTATCAGCAGGGGGTACTGTGATCAGTGTGTTCGGAAGCGCTCACAAACATTAAAAAAAAAATAAAGTTGCTTTTAGTCTTCATAAAACAGGCTTTCTACATTCCGAACAAATGAATCTACAGAGGAAGCGCTCACAAACATAAAAAAGACAAAAGTTGCTTTTAGTCTTCATAAAACAGGCTTTCTACATTCCGAACAAATGAATCTACAGAGGAATGATTAACGCATTCACGTGGCAATTTGTTCCACTCTTCCACTGCTGAAGGGAAGAATGAATATTTAAAAGTGTCACAGCGTGACATAAATGGTCCAATGCACTTGTTGTGGTTGGTACGACGGGAGTGATGATTAGGCGGCTTTATATAGTTGTCTTTATCTATGTTTAAACCGTTGTGATACAAAAGAAAAATAAACTTTAAGGAAGAGACACGGCGAAGGGCTGCAAGGGTCGGCAAGCATGCCCGCCTGCGCAGCTCAGTGACACTGTCATGCCTCGAATACTTAGAATAGATAAAGCGAAGGGCCTTGCGTTGGACGATTTCTAATTTGTCGGAAAGATATTTTTGGTGGGGGTTCCAAACAATGCTGGCGTACTCGAGGATCGGCCTTATGAGAGATTTATATGCTATCATCTTTACATTAGGAGGCGCCAATGCAAGTTTTCGACGCAGGAACCCCAGCTGGCGATAGGCTTTTGTGTATGTGCTGCTTATATGTGCATCCCACTTCAGTTTACTTGTAAAGGTAACGCCCAAGTATTTAACAGCGTCGTTTCTTGCAATGTTTGTGCCGACCAAATTGTAACTAAAATGCTGGATTGTTTTTCTGCGAGTTATGCTAAGGCAAGCTGTTTTTGACACGTTAATTTCCATTCCTCACTCAAGACACCAACATGCAATATTAGCTAGTGTGGTATTAAGTCTAAGCTGGTCATCAGTTGTGCGGATAGTGGTGTAGATCACGCAGTCGTCAGCGAATAATCTCATTTTAACGTTAGGCTCAAGGCACATATAGATATCATTAACATATATTAAGAACAAGGTGGGTCCTAAAACAGAACCTTGTGGTACTCCGGAAAAAACTTCCAATGAATCAGAGGCTGTGTTGTTTACGGTTACATACTGGCTTCGATTTGATAGATACATTTTTATCCATGCTATTATGTTACTGTTAATACCAATAGACACAAGTTTGTCAATCAATTTACTGTAACAATGGAAGCTTAATGGAATTGTAACAATGGAATTGACGTAACAATGGAAGCCATTAAAGTTACGGTAAAAATAAGACAAGTAAGAGTTACATGCAGCCAACGCCTTCTCTAGGAAGATGCCTGAGGTATGGCTCGTGCTCCCTGCGGAGTTGGCCTGCCTTCAGTTTTGAGCAAGCGCCGTGCGGTGGCGCTCGCGACCGTCACTATCGGTCGCGAGCGCCATTGGATTGGCAAAGAGTCAAGCCGGGATGCAAGGAACATTTATGGCTAAAAGGGAAAGTGGCAGGAGAAATAACACTCCTTGGTTTCGTGTACTTGTGGACGGGAGCAAAGGCCAGAGAGGAAACCCAGGCAGTGGTAGAGTGTATATCAAATGATATTCAGGAGTTAGGAGGAGAGTGCGAGATAATTATACTTGGAGATATAAATGCACACATAGAAGACATAGATGGGTACACTGACTCAACAGACAAAAAAATCATGGATATGTGTGAAAAACATGATTTGATCATTTGCAACAGTACCGAAAAGTGTGAAGGGCAAATAACATGGGAGGTTGGAAGACTGCAGTCAACGATAGATTACGCACTGATGTCGCATAGGATGTATGATAAGCTCAGGGGAATGCACATAGATGAAGGTGGCTCCAGAAGTCTGGGTAGTGATCACAAACGTATCAAGCTAAGTTTTGGAAGAGCAGTGAAAGTGGGAAGAAGACAAGATAAGCAACTACAGGAAAATTTTTCATTCAGAAAGGCAAATAAAAATTGCTACTCAACAAATTGAGAAAGTAATCACTGAGGATAAAAAAAAATGTGTGGACATACACAAATCTGTTTAGACGGTTTGGGCTAGAGCTTGCTAAGGCACGTGACAAGTCACCTCGAAAAAGAAGACACAAGCCCAAGAGTTGGTGGGATGAGGAAGTTAAGAGAGCCATAGCAAAACGTCAAGAAGCCTCTAAGGAACACAGACATGCTAAGCAACGGGGTGAACCGACAGATGATGTTGAAAGAAAATGGGAAATATTTCTAAGCTCTAGAAAGGAAGCATCCCTCCTGATCAATGAAAAGATTAGAAGAAAGCGTGCTCAGTGGCTGGCAGAAGTACATAAAAAGGACAGAAAGGCATCTGCGAAATTTTGAAACCATATAAACTCCCTAAGAAATGAAACAAACCCAGAGCAGAGGTTTATAACCACAGCTCAAGGTGCTAGGCTAGAAGGGGACGAAGCTATTGCATATATAAGAACAAGGATGACAGAAAAATTTCAACAAAGAAGTGCCTTATGCACCACAGTAGACAGGGATTGATCAAGTGGCACAATGGTTCCATTTTTACAACGAAAGTGGGAAAGGGCTGAGAAGAGGGTTTCAAGTAGTACATCAACAGGCCCAGATAGCATTAAAATTATGCTGATAAAGACATTAGGTTCAAAGTCTAAGCAGGCTTTGAGAGAGGCAGTGAGCAAAATAATATTCGATGGTGAAGTTCCCGATGGATGGAAACTTAGCAGGATGATCATGATCTATAAAGGAAAGGGGGACAAAGCTGACATAAACAACTACCGTCCTATAAAAGTGACATCAGTGGTCTACAGGCTGGCGATGCAGATTATAAAGGAAAGACTGCAGGCATGGATAGATGATGAGGGGGTGCTGGGGGAACTGCTGAATAGGTTTCGGAAACACAGGAGGTTGGAAGACAATCTGTTCTCACTGACACGGTGCATCGAAATAGCAGAAAAGGAACACAGGCCCCTGTGGCTAGCATTTTTGGATATCAAGGGAGCGTACGATAGCATGGTTCAAGAGAAATTTCGAGGAATACTGGACACACTAGGCTTGGCACATTTAGTCACTAATCTTTTAAAGGGTATCTATAAAGGTAACAAGGTAGTTATAAAGCGGGAAAAAGAGGTATCCAAACCTGCAGAGGTAAAATGGGGGCTTAGGCAGGGGTGCCCCCTGTCACCCTTATTATTCATGATGTACCTACAAGGATTAGAGGCCAAATTAGAGGGAAGTGGACTGGGCTTCAACCTCTCTTTAGTCAAACAACAAAAACTCATTGATCAGGCACTACCAGCATTAATGTACGCAGATGATATAGTGCTAATGGCCGACAAGAAGGAAGATTTGCAGAGATTGATGGACATCTGCAGTAATGAGCGAGAGAGGTTTGATTTTAGATTCAGTAAGGAAAAATCAGCAGTTATGATTTTCAGTGATAACGAAGGTAGTGAGCTTAGAATACAGGAGGTCACGCTAGAGATAACAGATAAATACAAATATCTGGGGGGAGGGGGGAGGATAAAAAACAAGAGGGAAGGCAGGGAGGTTAACCAGGCACATGCCTGGTTTGCTACCCTACGCTGGGGGAATGGAAGGGGGCATAAAGTTGAGAGAGAGAGGAAAGAGAAGAGAACGAGAGAAAGAAAAATACAAATATCTGGGCGTATGGATAAGCAATGGAACCGAGTACCTAAGGGAACACGAAATATACGTGACGACTAAAGGTAACAAGAATGCAGCAGTGATTAAAAATAGGGAACTGTGGACTTACAATAGATATGATGTTGTGAGAGGAATATGGAAAGGGGTCATGGTTCCTGGTCTGACGTTCGACACTGCGGTATTATGCATGAGATCAGAAGTTCAAGCGAGATTAGAAATCAAGCAACGTGGAATAGGTAGGCTTGCCTTGGGAGCTCACGGGAATACACCAAATCAGTGAGTACAAGGTGATATGTTATGGACATCATTTGAGGACAGGGAAGCTAGCAGCAAGATAAAATTTGAGAAGCGATTGAGAGAAATGGGGTAGGAGCGTTGGTCTAGAAAGGTATTCAGGTACTTGTACATGAAGATCGTCGATACAAAATGGAGGAAGCGAACCAGAAAATTGACTGGTAAATAGTTTGAAAACATCAGGGAGCCAAACCAAAAAGAATTATTGGTTAAGAAGAAGGTGAAGGAAGCTGAGACCGATATGTGGAGAATTGGCATGATTAAGAAGTCCGCACTAGAGATCTATCGAACTTTTAAGCAGGAAATTGCCAAGGAAAGGATCTATGATAACACTCGGGGTAGTTCTCTACTGTTTGAGGCCGGGACGGGAGTATTGCGAACCAAGACATATCGGGCCAAATACGAAGGGGTAGACATGGTATGCAGTGCGTGTGGAGAGGAAGGAGAAACTGCCGAACACTTGATAATGTTCTGTAAAGGGCTTCACCTTATAGTTCAGGATGATGGCACAGTTTTTCAAAGCACTGGGGTTTAGGGACAGGGAGGGCAAAATAGATTTTAAGCGGGTAAAATTAACTAGAAGGAGGTTAGCTGATTGGTGGCTTAAGTCAAGGCACGAGTGAAAATTAAACCCTTCACTGCAAAGTACGAATCCTCAACCTCACTATTTAAGGGAAAAAATCTAGTTTATGGTTCATTAAGTATTACGGCTTGGGGGCGCTAGCAACAGCCCGATCTAAGGGGTACAGCCATATCCGTCCGTCCATCCGTCCGTCCGTCCATCCATCCATCCATCCATCCATCCATCCATCCATCCATCCATCCATCCATCCATCCATCCATCCATCCATCCGTCCGTCCATCCGTCCGTCCGGCGGGCGGTACCAGCTAAGCGTTTTTCACCTGCAGCCCAAAGGGGCGCGTCAATCGAGAATTGTTCGAGACCTGTAACTGTATATTACTATTTCGGAGGCTATGCAAATGAGAAGTTTGGCAGCTTGCATAGAGGCGGCTTGGGCTAGTTGGTATGGCATGACGATAGTTATAGCGCGAGAACAAAACGACGACACAGAGACAAGAAAGACACGTAAGAGTGTCTTTCGTGTCTTTTTGACTCTGTGTTGTCGTTTTGTTCTCGCGCTATAACTATCGTTATTGCTATGCAAAGTGTTGCGTTGTTGCACCACCCGCCACAAGTGACGCTAGCGACCGACAATATTCTAAAGTGAAGGAGGGAAAGAGTGTTGCAGCTGCCTTTGTTTTCATGCCGCACACTTCTAGTACACTCCACCATTGGTCCAGCGTGACAACAATCACAGCCTCCTAGATTTACCTTGCCTACCGGATGAGCGCGAAGCACTGGTCATCTATGGCGGCGCTACCTACGTAGGGCAAAGGACTTTGTACTTGGCGTTTGAGATTAGCAATTTTGACGTTTTTTTTACTAATTTTAGAGGCTTTGCCTTGTATTGTAGAAGTTGCCTGTTAAATGACGGCGTCACTTACGTAGGGTTAATTATAATTACGCTTACGCCTTTTTAAAATTTTTTACGTTATTTTTGTTGCATATAAGTTTCAAAAACTAAAAACTTATTTGAAAACATCCCTATTTAGGTGGCGCTACCAACATAGTTTTGATGACTGCCGCTTTTCAAGTGACCGCCGATAATACGGCAGGCAAGAGAAATCTAGGAGGCTATGCAACAATACAAAACCGGCTGGTTAAACTGGCCGAAAGCGATCGGCAGCAGCGGCGTAGTCAGCTAACGCAGCTCGTGCAGGACGGTGACGTTGTTGGTTCAAGTCCAACCAAATGTTTAAATTTTATTATTTACTTTCATGCGCAAGTATCTTTTTAAACAGTGCAGCATTATCCAAGGGCTTCGCCTATATGTATTTATTTTTAGGAAGGTTTTCAGCTACTTGTACATGAAGAATGTCGATACAAATTGGAGGAAGCGAACAAGGAAATTGACGGGTAAATCACGGTGCAAGAATACTTGCTCAGTGGGGTAAATACTTTAAAAAACAGCAGGGGGCCAAACCAAAAAGAACTATCAGTTAAGAAGAAGGTGAATGAAATGGAGACTGACATTGGCGTGATTGGCATGATTAAGATGTCCGCACTAGAAATCTATCGAACTTTTAAGCAGGAAATTTCCAAGTTTAATGATCTATGATAATACCCGGGGTAGTTCTCTACTGTTTGAGGTCCGGACAGGACTATTGCGAACCAAGCCATATCGGGCCATATACGAAAGAGTAGACACGTATGCAGTGCATGCGGAGAGAAGTAGGAAACTGCTGAACACTTGATAGTTTTCTGTAAAGGGCTTCACCCTATAGTTCAGGATGATGACACATAGTTTTTCAAAGCATTGGGGTTTAGGGACAGGGAGGGCAAAATAGACTTTAAGCGGGTAGAAATAACCAAAAGGAGGTTATCTGATTGGTGGCTAAAGTCAAGACACGAATGAAAATTAAACCATTCACTCAAAAGTACCAGTCCTTTATTCACTATTTAAAGGAGAAAAAAAGATAAATCTAGTTCGTGGCCGCGGCGGACGCGTAAAACTGTGTTGCTACAGCGCCAGACAATTCTGCTGTAGCAAGCGTACCGCAAAGCGAGATCATCCCAGCGACACACGAGCGTCAGAGACTGCTAAGTGATTATAAAACTCGAGTGCATATTGTGAACCACACGACGGACGTAACCTTAGCAGCTAATCAACGTTACGGCTGGATGTAACTTTCACCTTTCGCAGAAGCTACGTCTAGACGTAACGGTAGAAGCCGTTAAAGTTACGTCCAGACGTAAAATTTAGACAGGTTAGAGTTACGTTTAGCGTGACAACAATACAAAACCGGCTGGTTAAACTTACCGAAAAAATAAATAAATTGTAGAATGGATAGGGTGCTTTTAGCAGTGCCTACAAAAGACGAGGAAGAGGGCCGTGGTTCGTGCTCGTGACAGCTCCAACTTTTTCTATTATTCTTCTTTTTTTTCTGCAAACTTGATATCGGTATCTCAAATCAAAATTAAGTTACAGAAAATTTGCAGGAATGACGCATTGCGGAAAGTTTAGGCGAATTCACCTTATAATTGGCCGATCCCCTTCTTTAGGTACGAGCCATTTGCACAGAGAAACAACAACAACAACAGCTCCGATTTCGATCGCTGAGCGCTTGACCTGTGTTCGTTTTTAATAAACGCGTCGCGGACTCAACGCTCAACGCGTACTATCAAGTGTTGGAGAGTGCTGGTTCTCTTTTCCACCCAGGAACTACGTAGCCAGACTCTACCTCCACCGTCCATCATGCCTGACGACGTTGCAGCACAGCCGAATGCTGCCACACCCCCCGCTCTCCGCTGCCCTGGTATTCCGAGGGAGTGCGACCCAGTTCTATTCAACGGTCCTGATGAACAGGACGTCGAGGACTGGCTCGCTTCGTTTGAAAAAGTGAGTGTCAACAATCGGTGGGACAATAACGACAAACTCGGTCGCGTCCACTTCTACCTGAGGGGTGTCGCGGAGCTTTGGTTGAACAACCACGAGGTGGATATTACCACCTGGGCTTTTTTCAAAACGACCATCGCAGACGTATTCGGCCGACCAGCAGTGCGCAAGCTCCGCGCGGAGCAGCGTTTGCGTGATCGTGCCCAGTTGCCAGGAGAAAGTTTCACGTCTTACATTGAGGACGTCGTAGGCCTCTGCCGGCACTTCAACCCAGCCATGTCCGAAGCCGACAAAGTCAAGCGTATCATGAAGGGCATCGAGGACGATGCGTTCCACATGCTTGTGGCGAAATCTCCTCGAACCGTCACAGACATCATCCAGCACTGCCAGAGCTACGAAGAGTTGCGAAGACAGCGTATTTCCATGCGACGTCACAGTTTTGACACGACCAGCACGTCAGCACTGACCGTTGGCTTGGATCTCCCCAGGTCCAGTAGTATTGACGCAGCGAATACAACAGTTTATCCGCGAGGAGGTTGCCCGTCAATTGTCTATTGCTCCCTTTCTCCCTAGTAATAGTCATGGACTTCCTTCGTCACTGTTCCAAACCATTGAGGAGCAAGTATCCGAATCTCCTCCGCCTACGCACCAGCCACCGCCTGTATCAGCGCCATTGACCTATGCCGACGTCGCGAGAAGGCCTTCACATGCAGTGCCATACAGCACAGGCCCTCCTCAACGCCCTCATGTCTTCTACGCACTGCAGGCGCCTCCAAGCCCGCAAGTTCCGCTTGATCGATGTCCTGCCACCTGTCCCAATAATCCTTGGCGCACACTGGACAACCGACCAATATGCTATTACTGTGGTCTACACGGGCATGTCGAGCGTTTCTGCCGCCGCCGCGTTTCTAGTCCAACTGCCGTTGAAGCCAATTACAGCTACGACCATACAGAGCCGCAACAACCAACAACCTCCCACGCTCCTTCAAACACCTCATCGTCTAACCGCCGCACCTCCAACTCGTCTCAATCACCCTCCCCGCGCCGGCACTCGCTATCGCCAATGCTTCGACGCACCGCGCCCATCCACACGGAAAACTGATGATGATGATATATGGTGTTTTTTGGCGCAAGGGCCATTCGATGACCAAAGAGCACCAATTCATGGGACAAGGAATGTGGACAATGATTGTGATTAGCGGCTGTATAAGGGCCATAAAATTCCTCGTGGCAAGGCGGGTAAGAACATACAAGTACTAAAATCATGACCATGCCGTGAAAGGTGTGTTTGGTGTGAGTAGATGAAAAAAGTTGGTGATAATAAAAGACGATGGTGGATATGTATGCCTTTAGCACAAGTGCCTCACTCGTTGATATCCTTGCGTCCAAGGGCCGTGAGGCAAGTGCTTTCTTGTGTAGCCACCGCAGCGAAAACCTCTCTGGAGAGGTCGTGCTACGGAATGCCCGGGTATAAGATATGAAAACTATGAATTTCTGTTAAAAACGCTAACAATGATTTATGACTAAAAAGCGGGTCCCTACCGACGAACATTGCAGGGTGTAAAGGTATATGTTGTCGGTAGGGTAATGGAAAGTGTTGTTTTCTTATAGTGTCCAATTGTTTGCACTGAAATAATTGTGAACTGTTAGTGCTTCACCACATCTATCACACAATGGTGGATCGCCACCGGACAAAAGATATGAGTGTGTCGTGTATGTGTGTCCTATCCTGAGCCTCGTTAGTGTTACCTGTGTATGACGTGATTTTGATACTGGTGGCCAATGGCCAAGGTGTGGCTTGATAACGTGTAGTTTGTTTTGTATGTGTGTATCCCACTTGCTCTGCCAGTAGTCCCTTAGCTTTCGTTTGAGAGACGGCTTAAGATCAAGGGCCGGGATTGATAAGGGTGTAGTGGCGGTGCTTTCGTGGACGGATGCAGCAAGCTGATCCGCCATCACGTTGCCTTGAATCTCACGGTGCCCTGGCACCCAGCACACTACAACATGTTGGTTGAGTGTGTAGAGTGTGCATAAAATGGAGTAAAGTGAGACGAGGACAGTGTTTTTCTGTTTTTTAAGACTGTGCAGAGCCGTTACCACACTGAGGGAGTCTGTATAAATTACTACTTTTTGTATTTGTAATTGTTTGATGTGTTTAGCTGCCACAAGTATCGCGTAAGCTTCCGCTGTGAAGATACTTGTGCCTGGATGTAGAGGGCCAGCATCCGAAAAGGAAGGGCCAACAACAGCGTAGGATACAGAGGAGTTGGACTTAGAGGCTATTTGTGTTGAAGTTCGAGGAAGTATGTTCGATTATGGGCAATAGGCGCATGCTTTGTAACTTCTAGAAACTACACATCACAGTCTATAGTCTGCCAATGCCACGGTGGCGGGTCTGCTACAGGAGCCATTAAACTGTGTTCGAGTGACATTCCAGTTTCCTCAGCTGGACCCTTCAGGCGAATTGAAAAGGGCTGCCTCATCGAAGACCTGTTTTGAAACAGAATGGAGCTCGACAAATCATTAATAGTAGAGTATGAGGGGTGCTTCTTGTCTGCTTTCACCTTAAGAAAATATACAAAGGACATGTAAGTTCTCTGCAGATGAAGCGACCACTCATTTGACTCAACATAAAGGCTTTCTACGGGGCTGGTGCGAAAAGCACCCGTAGAAAGGCGGGAGCCCAAATGGTGCACGGGGTCCAGCATCTTCAAAGCACTTTGAGTCGCAGACTGATAAACAACGGCCCCATAATCTAAGCGGGTGCGAATGAGGCTTCTATACAGGTTGATGAGACATTGCCAGTCACTACTCCACGTAGTACGTGACAACACTTTTATAACATTCATGGTTTTTAAACATTTTGTTTTTAAATACTTGATGTGCGGTACGAAGGTCAACTTTTTGTCCAAGATTAAGCCTAAGAATTTATGCTCCACATTGACAGACAGACGTTGACCGTTCAGTTCAATGTCAGGTTCCGAATGCATGCCTCTCTTTCGAGAGAACAAGACACAGGTGCTTTTTTGTGGGTTAAGTCGAAATCCGTTTTCATCTGCCCATTTGGAGACCTTGTTTAAACCCAGCTGAACCTGCCGCTCACACATTGCCAAGTTGCATGACTTGAAGCCAAGCTGAACGTCGTCGACATATGTACATTAGAACATATTGCGGGGGATGGACAAGTGCAAGGAATTCATTTTGATAATAAAAAGTGTGAAACTAAGCACACCACCTTGTGGCACGCCTGTTTCCTGGACAAATGTTTGGGAGACAACACTGCCCACACGGACACGGGATGTTCGGTTTGACAGGTAACTTTCAATTATGTGAAACATTCTTCCGCGCACGCCAATGTGGGACAGGTCTCTTAGAATTCCAAAACGCCATGTTGTATCATAAGCCTTTTCGATATCGAGGAACACAGAGAGAAAATATTGTTTATGGACGAAGGTGTCTGATCTGTGCCTCGATACGAACGAGGTGGTCTGTGGTGGATCTACTTTTTTGAAACCCGCACTGAAATGGGTCGAGCAAATTGTTTGTTTCAAGGATATGTACGAGTCGGCAGTTTATAATTTTTTCGAGGACTTCGCACAAGCAGCTTGTAAGTGCAATAGGCTATAACTTGAAGCTATAGAAGGGTCCTTGCCCGCTTTCAAAATGGGAATAATAATAGCCTCTTTCCAGGAGGTAGGGATAGTGCCTGAAAACCAGATAGCATTGTACAAAGTAAGGTTTTTCGTGTTTCGGCTGGTAGGTTTTTCAACATTTCATACACCACACAGTCAGAACCTGGGGCAGAAGTACTGCAGGAGTTTAGAGATGTTCGGAGCTCAGCTAGACTGAAAGCTTGGTTATATGCCTCGTATCTAGTGGATTTGTGTTCTAGTTTTTGCTTTTCTGTTCTTGTTCTGTATTTTCGGAAAGGGTCAGTATAGTGGGACGAGCTCGATACCCGTTCAAAGTGTGCACCGAGGATGTTTGCCTGATCTTCCAAGGTATCACCCTGTGTGTTTACGAGTGGAAGTGTGTGTACTTGTTTTCCTGCTATCCTACCGACCACGTTCCAGACTTGAGCCTACTGTGTGTATGAATTGATCCCTGACAAAAACTTCTGCCAGCTTTCTCTTCTGGCCTGCCGACGCGTTCTCCTGCCTTGAGATTTTATTTTCTTGAAGGTGTCAAGATTTTCGGCTGTCGGTGAGTTCCGAAGCAGCCTCCAAGGTCTGTTTTGCTGTTTGCCTGCGTTTCGGCATTCAGAGTTCCACCATGGCACACGCTGTTTCCAGGGTGTCGATTTGTTTGTGGGATGCATTTTGTTGCAGAATCAATCAAAAACATTGTGAAGTAGTTGACAGCAACATCAATGTTCAAAATACATATGTCATTCCATATGGTGGCTAGAATTGGGAGGTGACGCCAACGGGAGCTCGGAGCCGCTCCTTCGTTTCGAGCAGCGCGGCGGTAGCGCTGTCGGCGGAATGGTGATGCTAGTTACGCGCGCGCGCCTTGAGCGCGCGGACCTTTCAAAGATGCTGTTGCTGAAGCATGATTCAGATAAATTGGCGATTCAGATAACTCACTGTGACGATGGCTGATAGAACGCCATTTCAAGCATTAAAAGAAATTGGCTGCCGCTGCAAGACTTCTGTGACGTTGAATCTGCGCAAATTAAAGCTTTCGTTCGCATATCCCTGCAGTGTTTTGGAGTGCAAGGCGACGGCGTTTTTTTTTAAAAAAATATTACCAAAGTTCTGGGCGAGGAAAATAAAACAAATATTTATTGCACATCATATTATTAGGAAGATCTATTGCACATCATGGAATACAGGGTAAAATAAAATAAAATGAAAAAATACGCACATTTACATACGCTCGGGAGTAGTTAAAAACATTGAAACATTGCACACAGACAGCGCATCGCTTGGCACTAAGTAATAAGAGGCATACAATCACTTTCCACTCGGCAAAAAAAAATCAATAGAGCTTAAAGTTACAATATCAAACTCAGAGCACGCGTCTAAGCTTCAGCAATTTCATTCTTTCCTGCTTAGCGTTTCGTTTGCTGTTCTGGGCTTTGACATGAAAGTGGAGCCTAGTAAGAACATAAAACTTGATAATTTTGTTTGTGAGGGACATACTGTGGTCAGGGCAGCCAACAAGTGTAAGCTTTCTCAACTGCAAGAAGGAAACCAAGTCCATGATGCTGTCAGGTTTGACTTCTGTAACACTGAAGCAGTGGGTAAAAGTGTTCTCGAGAGTGGTCACGAGTTCATTGAGCTTGACTGATGGGTACAGCAGGCCTCCTCGGTCAACAGCAGCCGTGAGGGATGCTGCAGCTGGAGATGGATCGTTCTCGCCTTGTAGGAGCTGCTGGCTGCACTCTGCACATTTGGTGCTTGCAACGCTTTTTCTTGCCACATATCCAGCCATGTAGAATATGAGTCTGGCATCGCTGCTTTGCACGACCATGTCTGCATGCTCGGTGCCGTGGCCGTATTCATTGAGCACTTCATGTGCTTCGGCAAGGTTTCCTACGTCAAGAAGCTCGTCTAATTTCCTCCGAGGAGTGAGGTCCTTTCCGTTGTCAGCTCCCAGCAGACTTCTCAGCAGTCCTGAGGACACATTGCTTCCTTTCGGTGGTTTTGCCAAATTCTGGAAGCTCAAAGTGTTGACCGAGATTAGGAACTGGGAGGCAGTCGGATGATCATTGCATCCAGACATTTGTCGGACGATTCCAAACAGCCTCTCCAGGGGGTCCTGACTCAAGCGGCATGTCATCATATAGCTGAAGTTCAACTTCATCGTCAGGTAGCGGAGAAGGTGTAGCGTGCTTGATAAGGTAACACGAAGCCCCTCGGCTGTACTGCGGCTTAGGAAACCTCCGGAGCCAGCAGCTGTTTCCCAATCGTCCAGGTAAGTCAAGAAGTTTTGAATGCACTTCTCGTGCATCCCTCCAGGCTTAAGTGCACCCGAACTGCACCTTGAAGTCATGGCCTCAATGAGCCTTCTCATTCTTTCCACAAAGCTGACTGTCGCCGCTGTGCTCCCATGCTTTTCTTCGATGGTTGCATTGTACAAGAAAAGGCCTCTGAGGACTTCATCGCTGTAAAGCCGCACTGCATAATTTACCCTCATTTTCTCAAAGCCATTGGGATGCACAACCGATTTGCTAATATGAGGCATGGCTTTGAGAGTCGTGTCATGCTGTTCATCAAGCTTCCGGGCACAGTCAATAGGGTCAACACTGGCATGGCCTTCTGGCAGTTTCACGCCCGTTCGAACAAAGGTGTTCCTCACACATTTAAGAAGGTGTGGGAAGTCCGAGATGAAGTGCAGAAAACGTTCTGGGTCTGTAGGGTGCTGCCTTCTACATACTGTGTTTTCTTTCCTGCCGTGTATGCCGAATGAGTGCCACATGCTTCTGTTCCACGCAGCTCCATCAGTGGTGATAAAGTCTACGTGCAGACCGGCGTTTTCGCTCATGACTACTGCTTCGAGGATTATTTTGCCTAACGTCTCGGACTTCACATTGCTGCGTGATGCGAACACACCAATAATCTGGTGCCACGTGCCTGTAAAAGGCACGAACAATACTACAAGGCCATGGTCACATGCTACGGAGCGCTCACTCTCTGGTGTGAACTTCCCAAGGTCCACAAAACCTTCGATGGTGCCATCGGTTCCCAAGCTCAAGTGTTCAGATAGCTTAATCTCATCAATTAACAGCCCACCATGGCGCTGGAACAAGTCCATAGATTTTGTTTTTTCCGCCACAGCAGCAAACACTTTTTCGCTCAGGCCGAATCCACTCCTGTAACGCTTGAGATATCGACGTAGTGATGTTCGAGAAGGCAACGCCATGATGTTGTTTTTGCGTATATGGTCATAGAGGCGTGGGCTTTTCATGGACATAATAAGGCACTCTAGAGCCCATTCACTTTCATACTTCATCCCTTTCGTGGATTTTCTTTTAGCCGCAGCAAAGCACGCCTTGACTTGTTGCTGCTGCTTAATGGGTAGGGCCTTCACCGCTTCTTCAAATGCTGTAGAATCATTCCGTGCATTCTTTTCTTTCATTTGTTTGATGAGTGATTTAGCCTGCAGGACACTCAGGCGACTCCTTTTCGCTTGCGCTGTTCGCAGCTTAAGCCTGTATGAAAGCTTTTGGGACTGGGCCACATTTTTGCCTTTTCTTCGCCTGTAGGACTCACGATTCAGGAGTAGTCTTCTGAGGTGCTTGCATTGTGGGCAGGCTTTTTCTGGCGTTGGAGCAACCCCACGGCAAGATGGGCTGAAGGTTCTGCCATCAAAAGTCTTCTCCTTGTACTTTAAATTCACTCCAAATTCACCAGTTTTACCAAACCCTCTGCATGGTATCATGGAGTCGACGTCGCGAAGCAACTCTTCTGCCATTTCGATGTCGGTAATGTCAAGGGTCTTTATTTTTGTGGCTTGCACAAAAGCTGTCGCTTGAAGTTTGTTTTCATCTGATGTCATTAGCACATACTTGTCAATAGTCAACTTGTCACCATCTAGTGCGCAAACTGTAAACACCGTGGCGTTGTCGGCTCCAGCAATTAGATGTCGAGCCCAGTAAGCGCTGGGAAGACCACACTTGCGGACGTCGGGAATTGCGGGCACATTCGGAACAGGTATTTGGTTACTGTCGCTTTCTGTGCTGTACGAGCCAGCTGTCTCCTCGCAAGCAGACGTGCTTGGTTCCTGACGCCGAATTTTCGATGGTAGGCCGCAAGTGGATGTTCCTGACGTCCTTTTCTTCGGCACTTTCTTTGAAAGATACGCAGGAACATTTGGGAATATGGTTGGCACCGCGTCAGATTTCAGCACCGGTTTCCCTCGGGGAATCTGAACAGTTTCGCCGTTTATCACATGCGTGTAAAAACGCTCAATAAACTGCTCGTCGAAATGAAGCTCACATAGCGCCGACTTCACGTCCAACGACTTGTCGGCACGGGGTACGGCTCGTTGCCAGGCTTCGAAGAGGGCAGGGTCTTTGGGAACAGAGAAAAGAGAAGCACGCTGACCTTGCTCCCTCGATGACACATAGCCGCTCGTGCAGCCAGGAGCAAAGGAGTGGCGTTGCCTCGCTTTCGTAGTGCTGGAGTTCATCCTAAGGTCGGCACTCACACTGTCATGTCAGCAACTAAATACATTTTGCCATAAGCGAGACATCAACGCGGAAAACTGCACACACCCAGACACGCTTCCAGAGGCGAACCAGCGAACCCAGCGGCGAGTCGACGAGAGAGCGCGGAGCGCGCGCTTCGCCCGCATCACTATGCCGACAGGAGCGCCGTGGTGGCCGTCGCGGCGGCGCTTGAAAACGAGGATCGCGCGCGCTCGGCGAATATGCGGGCGCTGGCGTCACCTCCCAATTCTAGCCACCATATCATTCCAACCTAGACGAGCGATGGTATAAAACTGTTGCCAGTTGGCTCTGTTTATGAGCCACTTGGGAACACGTGATGGACACTCAGTTACTGTAGTTGTGCTCAAAACTACGGGGAAGTGGTCACTTCCGTACAGATTGCTGACGACTTTCCATTGGAGTAGAGGCACAAGAGATGGAGATACTATTGTCATGTGGTCGTGACGTGGCCGAAGACAGGAAACTTCGTGTTGGTATTTAACTGTTTATTTGGGCGAACCTGTGCCCGGTAAAGAGAAAGTCTAATTACAGCAGCAGTCTTGCACAGATAGCAGTCTCGGACTGATAGCGGCGAACGGAGCGTCGGCCTTCGATCAACAACTGACAATCGGCGAAGCGCGTCGGCATTTATACCTTTGCTGTCGAATGTTCTAGCGTTATCGCTGGCGGTGGCCGTAGGTTCCAGAACAATCTGTACCGTTCGCACAGTGGGCGTGATCTTATCGAAATGATCTACTACAGTCCGGAACCTTCTCGAAACCTGCAGGCACGGTTTGCGCTGAGAATCGTGTGGTGTTTCGGAACGATAACAAAAACTTGGGAAATGGAACGTGGCATTGCCCCCATCTGAAAAAAAGGCATCGTCCCGATGCTTTAACTAAAGATGAAGGTACAATAATAATGCAAGAAAGTACAATGAATAAATTACAATACAACAATAATAAAAAACACTGTTTCAGTTTGTTAACGTGCATCAAACGGCATGAGGCGCGCGACATGGACGACTTCAGGTCGCGATCGGCGTCGTTGAGAGTTCGTGATGCCGTCGGGGACAACCTCGTAATCAAGTGGGCCGAGACGTCGAACCACCTTGTACGGTCCGAAGTACCGTCGCAGAAGCTTTTCACTTATATAGTCCACGTCGGCGTATCGGCGTCCACACCCAAACACGTTCACCGGGCTGGTATTCCACGAAGCGTCGTCGAAGGTTGTAACGGTGGCTGTCGGTCGTCTGTTGATTCTTGATACGGAGACGCGCAAGTTGTCGGGCTTCTTCGGCGCGTTGAAGGTACTCGCTCACATCGAGGTTTTCTTCGTCGGTGACGTAGGGTAACATGGCATCGAGCGTCGTTGCCGGGCTCCTTCAGTAGACCAATTTGTGTGGAGATATCTGCGTCGTCTCCCGCACCGCCGTGTTGTATGCGAAGGTCACATACAGAAGAATGGCGTCCCACGTCTTGTGTTCGACATCGACGTACATTGACAGCATGTCGGCTATCGTCTTGTTAAGCCGCTCGGTGAGGCCATTGGTCTGTGGGTGGTACGCTGTCGTCCGGCGGTGGTTTGTTTGGCTGTATGCCAAGATAGCTTGAGTTAAGTCGGCAGTGAATGCCGTTCCTCTGTCGGTGACAAGAACCTCCGGGGCGCCGTGACGTAGGACGATATTTTCGACGAAGAACTTAGCTACCTCGGATGCACTGCCTTTTGGCAGGGCTTTTGTCTCGGCGTAGCGGGTGAGGTAGTCGGTAGCTACCACGATCCACTTGTTTCCGAAAGCCGACGTCGGGAACGGCCCCAGTAGGTCCATACCAATCTGCTGGAAAGGTCGGCAAGGTGGATCAATTGGCTGCAGAAGTCCCACTGGCCTTGTCAGCGGTGTCTTGCGTCGCTGACAGTCCCGGCATGTCCTCACATAACGAGTGACGTCGGTGGTAAGACGTGGCCAGTAGTACCTTTCTTGTATCCTCGCGAGCGTGCGAGAAACACCGAGGTGCCCTGCCGTCGGATCGTCGTGCCGGGCCTGCAGGAGTTCTGGTCGCAGAGCTGAAGGCACCACAAGGAGGTACTTAGCTCGAAGCGGTGAAAAGATTTTCTTTTGTAGAAGACCGTTTCGTAGAAAGAACGACGCAAGTGCGCGCTTGAATACCTTCGGGACTTCGGCGGTCCTGCCTTCGAGGTATTAGGGCCATAAGTTCCGGGTCGGTCCGCTGTCGTTCAGCGAAGTCGTCGGTAGTTATCGTTCCCAAGAAGTAGTCGTCATCCGGGTCATCGGGTAGCGGTTGGTCGACAGGCGCACGAGAGAGACAATCAGCGTCGCAGTGTTTTTTGCCGGACTTGTAAATGACAGCAATGTCATATTCTTGAAGTCTCAGGCTCCATCGTGCGAGGCGACTTGAAGGGTCCTTCAAGGTGGCTAGCCAACACAAGGCGTGGTGGTCGCTCACAACTTTGAAGGGCCTGCCGTAGAGGTAGGGGCGAAATTTCGACGTAGCCCAGATGATGGCGAGGCACTCCTTTTCTGTTGTGGAATAATTTGCTTCTGCTTTGGATAGCGATCGGCTGGCGTAACTAATAACCCGTTCAAGTCCGTCAGCCCTCTGCACAAGAACGGCGCCAAGACCTACGCTGCTTGCGTCAGTATGTATTTCTGTCTCGGCGAATTCGTCGAAATGGGCAAGTAACGGAGGCGTCTGGAGGCGATGTTTAAGCTCCTGGAAAGCGTGTTCCTGTGGCTGTTTCCCACTTGAACTCCACGTCGGCCTTGGTAAGGTTAGTGAGAGGATCGGCGATGCGGGCGAAGTTTTTCACGAACCGCCTATAATAGGCGCACAGGCCCAGAAATCGGTGCATGGCCTTCTTGTCAGTGGGCGGCGGGAAGTCGGCGATGGCGGCTGTTTTCCGTGGATCGGGACAAACTCCAGACTTGCTGATAACGTGCCCCAGAAACAAGAGCTCCTCATACGCAAATCTGCACTTTTCTGGCTTTAGTGTGAGTCCGGGCGTCTTGATGGCTTTAAGTACAGCTTCAAAGCGCCGAAGATGCTCGTCGAAGCTCGAAGAAAACATGACGAAGTCGTCCAAGTACACAAGGCAAGTCTGCCACTTCAATCCTGCCAGTACTGTATCCATAACGCGTTGAAAAGTTGCAGGCGCTGAGCAAAGGCCAAAGGGCATCACCTTAAACTCGAAGAGGCCGTCCGGTGTTATAAACGCCGTCTTCTCTCGCTCTCTTTCGTCGACTTCAATTTGCCAATAGCCAGTCTTGAGGTCCATTGATGAGAAGTACTTGGCGCCATGGAGCCGATCAAGTGCGTCGTCTATTCGTGGGAGAGGATACACGTCCTTTCTTGTGATTTTGTTCAAGCGGCGATAATCGACGCAGAAACGTAGGGTCCCATCCTTTTTCTTCACTAACACCACGGGGGATGCCCATGTACTCTTGGATGGCTGGATAATGTCATCTCGCAGCATTTCATCAACTTGTCTCTTCATGGCCTCACGTTCTCGCGTCGAAACACTGTACGAACTCTGACGGAGTGGTCTGGCATTTTCTTCGGTTATGATGCGATGTTTCGTTATAGGGGTCTGCCGAATTTTCGATGACGACGAAAAGCAATCTTCGTATTGCAGGAGCAGGGCCTTGAGCTGTTCTTGCTTATCGTTCGGAAGTCTGGAACTGACGTCGAAAGCTATGGGAGGGGCTTGGTTCCTCTGAGCAGGTTCCGCAGAATCGGCGAGGGCGAAAGCACTGGTGGCTTCGACAATTTCTTCGATGTATGCGACCATTGCTCCTTTGTTCACATGTTTGTACTCATTGCTGAAATTTTGAGCATAACCGTTGCTTTGCCTCCCTGCAGCTGTGCAATTCCTCTTGCGACGCAAATATTTCGGGTGACCAACAGATGCTGACTGCCTTCAACGACGCCTTTTAAGTCAGGTGATTTAGGAGCGCCGACTGAAATAATGACGCTTGAGCGAGGCGGAATGGTGACTTGTTCTTTCAGCACATTCAATGCATGGTGTCCTGACGGCGTGCGCAGCGGTAGTGCTTCTTCTGTGGATAACGTTATCGACTTTGTTTTTAGGTTGATGACAGCACCATGGAGGTATAAGAAGTCCATGCCAAGGATGACATCTCTCGAGCAACGCTGTAGGACTACGAAGTCTCTAGGATAAATACGGCCGTTAATGGTGACTCTCGCTGTGCAGATTCCTGCAGGCGTTACGAGATGACCTCCGGCTGTGCGGATTTCAGGGCCTTTCCAAGCTGTCCTAGCTTTCTTTAACTTTGCGGCGAACGACTCACTGATGACAGAATAGTCGGCTCCAGTATCGACGAGAGCGGTCACACTGTGGCCGTCGATAAGAACGTCGAGGTCGCTAGTTCGCCGTCTCTCATTACAGTTAGGGCGTGGCGTCGGGTCACGGCTGCGTCGGCTTGTTCCGCTGCTTCCATGTTGCGTCGCCCGGCCACCTTCGGTAAGTGAGCTTTTGCCTTCAGGGCTTTGCCTGGTTGGTGTTGTGTTCAGAAAGCTCGGTCGCGGCGGCGTCGTCGTCGAAGGATCTTCGGTAGTTCGTCGCACAGCAACCGCACCTCCATCGGTTGCTGCCCTTAGTTTCCCGGATATGGGCTAGGAGACCGGCCCCGCGTTGGGCCAGAGTACTGCCGGGGGTGCGGTGACATGCGGTGGCTGGGCGACGGCGAACGGGAAGGACTTCGTGGTGTCCATTGAGTTCCTGCCAGGTAGTCGGCGATGTCACGTGGCCGATCTCCTGGCTGCGGACGCGGTGCATTGACGGCGAAGCCACGCAGTCCCATCTGTCGGTACTGGCAACGGCGGTATGTGCGCCCGGCCTCGCCGCAGTGGTAGCAGAGCGGGCGGTTGTCAGGTGCACGCCAAACGTCCGTTTTCCTCGGTGCAGTGCGCTGGCCCGCTGGGGAGCGGTAGGACGTCGGTGGGGGTGGTGGCGGCGGTGGCGTCTGGTGACGGAAGTACGACGGGGCGGCGTTTTGGCGTGGACGGGGAGGAGCGTTGTGGCGCACTGCGGCGGCGCAGCTCATAGTTTCTGGCTCGGGCATTGGTGTTTCGGGAATTCGAAGCGATTGCCGGACTTCTTCTCGCACAATGTCGGCGATCGAATCCACTTGAGGCTGCGCCGAAGGCAAACAGCTCTTCCCGCACGATCGCTCGGATCGTTTCACGCAGGTCGTCGGAGTCACTGGCTTGAGCAGCAGCGCATTCTTGAGTCAGGCGACGATTATACTGTCTGGTGCGCATGTCCAGGGTTTTTTCGATGGTGCTCGCCTCGGATACAAATTCTTGGACGGTGTTCGGTGGATTCCTCATCAGTCCCGCGAAGAGCTCCTGTTTGACTTCTCGCATGAGGAAACGAACTTTCTTTTCCTCAGACATGTCTGGGTCAGCGTGACGGAATAGGCGGGTCATCTCCTCTGTGAAAATTCTAACCTTTTCATTTGGTAGCTGAACCCGGGTCTCGAGTAGAGCAGCGGCACTCTCTTTGCGAGCGACGCTCACGAACGTTTGCAGAAATGCGCCGCAGAGGACATCCCACGTTCGGAGCGTGGACTCCCGATTCTCTAGCCAGGTCCTTGCGGTGTCTTCCAGGTAGAAGTACACACGACGGAGCTTTTCTTCGTTGTCCCAGTGGTTGAGGGCGGCCACACGGTCGTATGTTTCTAGCCAGGTTTCCGGGTCTTCAAACGATGAGCCATGGAACGTTGGTGGTTCCCTGGGTTGATGAATGACGATCGTGGGCTGGGACGCTCCGGTTGTCATTGTCGCTGCAGTCGAGGTCATGGTCTTGGTCTTCCGCGCCTTGTCTTGTAGAAGGCCGTACTCCGGTGGGAGACCTTGCTGTCGGCGGCTTGTTCGCTGCTCTTGGGTGGCGTCGGCGTCTTCTTCGCGACGTGGGCTGGGTTCACGGCTTGACGGCGGCGTCCGGTACATGAACGAAGCAGCACCTCCACCAGATGTCACGGGGTCGTGACGTGGCCGAAGACAGGAAACTTCGTGGTGGGATTTACCTGTTTATTTGGGCGAACCTGTTCCCGGTAAAGGGAAAGTCTAATTACAGCAGCAGTCTTGCACAGAGATAGCAGTCTCGGACTGATAGCGGCGAACGGAGCGTCGGCCTTCGATCAACAACTGACAAGCGGCGGAGCGCGTCGGCATTTATACACTTGCCGTCGAATGTTCTAACGTTATCGCTGGCGGTGGCGTAGGTTCCAGAACAATCTGTACCGTTCGCACAGTGGGCGTGATCTTATCGAAATGATCTACTACAGTCCGGAACCTTCTCAAAACCTGCAGGTGCGGTTTGCGCTGGGAATGGTGTGGTGTTTCGGAACGATAACAAAAACTTGGGAAATAGAACGTGGCACTATGCTTAGGTCTATGGAGGAGTAGGTGTTATTGGCGAGATGATAATAGGTTGGTTCTTCTCGATTTAGGAGACACGCGCTCGACGATAGAAGGAACTGTTCAATCAGTCGACCTCGCGCGTCATACCGAGAGTCACACCATAGCCTGCTATGCGCATTAAAGTCTCCAAGGAGAACATAAGGTTCCGGAAGTTCATCAATTAAAGAGTGTAAATCACGTTGTTGCAGCTGATAGCTAGGAGGAATGTAAATAGTGCAGATTGTGATCAGTTTATCAAAAAGAACCGCTCCAACAGCCACTGCCTCAAGGGATGTTTGGAGTTGTATGTGTGTGCATGCAATTCCTTGATTCACTATGAAGGCAACACCTCCTGATGATGTTATGGCATCAATACGGTCCTTTCGGAAAATAATATATTTATGAAGAAAATTTGTGTGTTTTGAATTAAGGTGTGTTTCTTGTACACACAGCACTTTTGGTGAGTGTTCGTGTAAGGGTTCTTGGATGTCGTCAAGGTTTCTGAGAAGGCCCCTGACGTTCCATTGTATAATTTGAGTGTTCATGGTGAATGTAAAATAGTGCTGTGTGTACAAAAAGCGAGTGGCTGTTTAGACAGAGAGTTTGAGATCACTTAACAGGGCCGTCACCAGGCCCTGTTATCGGCTTTTTTGTTTTCTTGGCGCGCTCCAAGGAGCCACGCCGCTCTTTCGGCACCAAGGCTACCGACGTATCCATTGCCTCCTCGGAGGCACTGGGTGCCCGCTCATGCGAGCTGGTGGTTTGGATTTTAGGCCTCGCCTGGTGAGGGGAGGCCTTGAGACCTTGGAGTCTACGGCCTCGATTCGCTAGGAGGCGGAGTAGACTGAACTACTGCCGCCTTGGGGGCAGGCGCCACAGCCGACGGCTTGATCTGCGCTGGCCGAAGGGCTGGCGAGGGCTGGTGCGGCGTTGCCCCCTGACGCGCCGCATCAGCATATGTAGCGCCGTAAAATGGCGACACTCTTCGTCTTGCTTCTTTAAATGTGATATTTTTTAAATTTTCAATGTGATAATTTCTTTTTCTTTTTTCCAAAATGAGCAAGACCGTGAGTATGCGGCATGATTTCCGCCACAGTTCACACAGTGTGATGGTTCTTCGCGAAATTCAGAATTGTGGCCTGACACTCCACATTGAGCACAAGTTTGGTGACCACGACAGCTTTGTGAGCCGTGGCCATACTTCTGGCATTTAAAACAACGACGTGGGTTAGGTATATATGGTCTGATAGACGTCTTCGTGTACCCTGTTTGAATACTTTCTGGCAGATTACTGGAAGCGAACGTGAGTATTAGGTGTTTCGTTGGTGTTACCTTGTTGTCTCTTCTAATGATGATTCTTTGTACATTGGTCACATTCTGACTCTTCCACCCCTCCAGAAGTTCCTCTTCGGTCAAGTCGAGCAAATCAGCATCAGATACTACTCCACGGGTTGTGTTCATAGATCTGTGTGGCGTTACAGTGATGGGAGTGTCACCAACCAAAAGTTGAAAGATTATGTAGCTTTTCAAACTGTTCTTTTTCTCGAACTTGAAGGAGGAGGTCTCCGCTGGCCATTTCGGTAACTTTGTACACGGCTCCAAGAGTTTCTGTGAGACATCTGGCTACTACAAAGGGGGATACAGTTCTGGCTTGCTTGCTGCTTATCTCACTATTTATAACAAGAAAATGGGGAAAGTTTTCATTTGATCGATTGAAAAAGCCAAAGTCTTCGGTGCGTACGCGCTTTAAGGCGGTACGATCATTTAACAAGGGAAACGCTCTATTCATTCCAGTTTAATTTTCTTCAGAAGCGTTGGCGGCCACCCACCACGGAGCCCAACGAGGGGACGCTACAAGTTTGCGGATGCTAAAACCTGCAGGCGCCAGCCGTACAACGCTACTATAACCCAATGCGCCTAGACCAAGGTAGGCTATTCACACAGGGTTAACCCTAGCCGCCCGGAAGTTTGGAAGTAGGCAGAAGAGAGTAGAAGACAGGATAGATAAATAGTGAGAGATAAAGACGAAGATGTAGGAAGAGAGAGATAGGAAAAGGCGACTGCCGATTTCCCCTAGGTGGGTCAGCCCAGGGGTGCCGTCTACGTGAAGCCGGGGCCAAAGGGGTGTGTTGCCTCTGCCGGGGGGGGCCTTAAAGGTCCAATCATCCAGCGTCGGCTCAACCCCCAGGATCCCCTTTTCCCCGGACACGGCAAAGCCACGCACGGCTAGGTGTGGAAGGGAGTAGAAACTCCCCCGTTAGCTCGGGTCCGTGGTGTCGCTACACACCAAACGCCTACTTGTGCAGGCGCCCCTGCGGGGTCTACACGGAAAACTGACCACCGCAGTTCCCGAGGCAAGAACTGCACCACTCTCGACATCTACAAGGCTTCGTTCACAACCTGCAAACGAAATTTCAATCTTCATTGAAAGTGTTGCCGTGTCCGCCTTAGTCGATACTGGAGCTGCTGTGTCCGTGTTGAGCGAAGCAATGTGCCGCAAGTTGAAAAAGATTACGACTCTGCTTTCTGGTGTTTTTCTCCGTACGGCGACCGCACATCACATACAACCTTCCGTCACGTGCACAGCTCGTCTACTCATTCGGAACGTTTTGTATGTGGTTGAATTCGTCGTCTTTCCGCACTGCTCGCATGACGTTATATTGGGCTGGGACTTTCCGTGCATCAGGCCGTTGTCGATTGTGCCCGTGCCAAGCTTGAATTATCAGCAATCTCGGACATCGCTCCTTCCAAGTCATCTTTTTCTCGTGTCGTCATCGCCGAGGACGCGGACATCCCACCTATGTCGTCTGCTGTTGTGCCACTCTCCTGCGACTATGCTTTCTCTACCGCCTTGTTTACGCCGTCAGCGAAATTTACTTCCCGTAAGCACTTTCCTCTCCCATTTGCTGTTATCACAATCGAAAACTCCTCCGCAACCATTTATGTCACGAACCTGCTTTCGGTCACAACCACTATGTTCCGCGGAGAAGGTATAGGGCAACTTGAGGACATTGATTCAGTCTGCCCTAACTAACTACCTGGTCGCACAGCTAGCCTCCATGTCGCGAGCGTTAATCTCGATACCACGGCCAACACATCTACCCCAGATGCCTTCCTTCCATTCATTGCTTCGGACCTTCCCAGCGTTCAGCGGACGCAACTCTTGAAGCTTCTCGGTCGCTTTCGGATGTCTTTCGATTACAAGCAACCCAGTTTGGGCAGAACAACTTCAATCGCTCATCATATAGACACCGGCAGCCATGCACCCTGCGCCAACATCCATACCGCGTCTCTCAAGCTGAACGTCGGATTATTCAAGACCAGGGGACTGACATTCTTAGCCAGGGAGTCATACAGCCGTCCCACAGTCCCTGAGCATCCCCGGTGGTGCTCGTGAAAAAGAAGGATGGTAGCATCCGCTTCTGTGTTGATTATAGGCGCCTTAACAAGATCACGCGAAAAGATGTCTATCCGCTCCCCAGAATTGATGACGCGCTCGACTGTTTGTAAGGAGCGGAGTTCTTCTCTTCGCTGGATCTTCGGTCGGGGTACTGGCAGGTACCTATGGATGAAGCCGACCGCCCGAAAACTGCGTTCGTAACTCCTGACGGCTTGTACGAGTTCAACCTGATGCCGTTCGGCCTTTGCAATGCCCCGGCCACATTCGAGCGTCTTATGGACAACATACTTCGAGGTCTCAAGTGGCATACGTGCCTTTGCTATCTAGACGACGTCGTGGTTTTTTCAAAAGACTTCGATACCTATCCCCAGCGCCTCGCAAGTGTCCTGGAATGCCTCACACAGGCTGAGCTACAACTAAATTTGAAGAAATGTCACTTCGCCGCACGGAAGCACGCGATCTTAGGGCACGTTGTCAGCAAAGACGGCGTTCTACCAAACCCAGACAAGCTCCACGCCGTCACCGAGTTTCTTAAACCGTCGACACTCAAAGAACTCCGGAGCTTTATAGGGCTATCCTCGTATTTTTGACGATTTATTCGTAATTTCGCATCTATAATGATTCCTTTAACACGTCTACTTGCTGACAGCCAAGGTATCTCGGCATAGTCGTCCACCTGTGACGACGCATTTGCGAAATTATGTCATCTTCTGACATCGTCACCGATTCTCCGTCACTTCGACCCAGACGCCCCTACCGAAATCCACACGGACACTAGTGGAGTCGGCCTTGGCGCTATCCTTGCGCAGCGGAAGTCTGGCTTCGATGAGTACGTCGTTTTTTACGCGAGTCGCACTCTGACCAGAGCTGAAGAAAATTATTCGGTCACGGAGAAAGAATGTCTAGCCATCGTTTGAGCAATCGCTAAATTTAGACCTTACATATACGGCCGGACATTTGATGTCGTGACTGACCATCACGCCCTCTGCTGGTTGTCGTATCTAAAAGACCCATCTGGTCGCCTAGCCCGTTGGGCATTACGACTCCAAGACTAAGACATCCGCGTCGTCTACAGGTCAGGGCGCAGACATTCAGACGCTGACGCTCTCTCTCGATTTCCGCTTCCCCATGACTGTGCGAACGCGCCTGTTTCTACCAACAATTCTGCCTCCCTCACACACGCTGGCATGCCATCCGAGCAGCGTCCAAGACCCCTGAATAGTGTCTTTAATGAAGTTCCTATCGCAGCCATCACCGAGTACCGTCAGTCGCTCGCTGCTGCGCACAGCTCACCATTTCACCGTGCGCGATGGGCTGCTTTACTGCCGCAATTACCTCAGTGAAGGTCGCAAGTGGTTGTTGGTTATTCCTCGTCATCTACGTGCTGATATTTGCGCCTAGTTCCATGCGGACCCCCAATGCGGCCACGCTGGTGTAATAAAGACGTATGCACAGCTCCGGCTGCCATACTACTGGCGTGGAATTTACCGATTTGTTCACCAATACGTGCGTTCATGCTCAAAGTGTCAACGCCGGAAGGGTTCACCGCATGCCGTCACTCGACCGCTCCAGCCGTTGCCCTGCCCATCCCGACCTTTTGATCGCATCGGAATTGACTTATACGGGCCACTTTCATACACACCTGACGGGAATCGCTGGGTGGTTGTTGCTATTGATCATTTGACACGGTATGCTGAGACTACCGCGCTGCCAGAGGCTACATCACGTGAAGCCGGCTATTTATTCTTCACAAACTTGTTCTTCGCCACGGCGCTACTTGCGAGTTACTCAGCGACCGTGGACGCACGTTCCTCTCAGAAGCCGTACAAGACCTCCTGCGTGAATGCAATGTTGTTCATCAAACGACCAGTGCGTACCATCCCCAAACCAATGGCATGACTGAACGCTTCAATCGCACATTAGGTGACATGCTGTCCATGTATGTATCTGCTGACCACACCATCTGGGACCGCATACTCCCATTTGTCACCTATGTGTACAACAGCGCCACTCAGTCCACGACTGTATTTTCTCCCTTCTTTCTTCTATATGGCCATGAACCCTCCTCATTTATGGATACCAATTTGTTGTATCGCCCGGATACTTCAGAGTCTGCAACTCTCTCAGAAGTCGCCACCTATGCGGAAGAATGCAGGCAGCTAGCACGTTTGTTAACTACACAAGACCGAGCACACCAAAAGTACCGCCATGACGCCAACCTGCATCCCCATTCATATTCACCTGGAACATTGGTGTGGCTTCGCGTTGCCTCCTCAGCTCCAGGCCTTTCTTCAAAGCTGCTGCCTAAGTGAAGGCCCATACCGCATCCTGTGTCAAGCATTCCCGGTAAACTATATTGTCGAGCCCGTACAGTCATCCACAGACCACCGCCGTCGCGGCCGTGAGACTGTTCACGTCGACCGACTGAAGCTGCACTATGACCCACCAGTTGTACCTGTGCCTTAGGTCGCCAGGATGGCTCCTTTTCCACGGGGGAGTGATTTGTAGAATGGATACGGTGCATTTAGCAGTGCCTGCAAAAGACGAGGAAGAGGACCATGGTTCGTGCTCGTGACAGCTCCGATTCGGATCGCTGAGCGCTTGACCTATGTTCGTTTTGAATGAACGCGTCGCGGACTCAAGGCTCAACGCGTACTATCAAAATAAATAAATAAATAATTAATATATATATATATATATATATATATATATATATATATATATTATAATGTAAATGCGAGGTCAAAAGCGGTATCAGCGTCGGTACAGAAGCAGCAAGAGCTGGCCGGGTACACGGGCAGCGTCGCAGCAACAACCAGGCGGTCTTAGCTCGCGCCAACGTGTCGCTGTCGCTGCAGTAGTGGGCATTCTTCTTCACTACACTTCATCCCCCGTCGAAAAAGGAGCCATCCTGGCGACTCACGGTGAACAGAGTACGAGTGTATCGTAATAAGGTTTCAACCGCTGTACGTGAACGGTTTCACGACCCCGAAAGCGCTGGTCTGTGGATGGCGTAATGGGTTCGACGATGTCATTAACAAGTGAAGTCTGTGAGACAACGCGGTAGGGTTCCTGGTATTTTGAAAGAAGCTTCGAAGAAAGGCCTGTAAGCACAGCGGGAACCCAAAGCCACACAAGAGTGTCCAGAACAAAGTTAGGGTACGGCTGGTTATCGTCACGTCGAGATTTTTGTCTCCATTGGTCGATGGTTGTAAACGACTGGGCGAGCTTACGGTACTCCTCGGTACGGCGGGCAGCTTCAGAGATAGGCTTAGACTCAGAGGAATCTAGTGGTAGGGTAGAATTGTATCTAGTGTGGTGAAAGGGTCTCGGTCATATAACAGGAAAAATGGCGAAAAGCCCATAGTCGCCTGTGGAGCAGTACTGTAGGCGTATGTCACAAAAGGCAGAATGAGGTCCTGATCGGAGAGGTCTGAGGCAACATGCTTAGATATCACGTCGCCAAGGGTAGGGTTGAATCTTTCTGTCAAGCCATTCGTTTGGGGATAGTAGACGGTGGTAGTCCGGTGAATGATACGCCGTTCGGCAAGGAGTGCTCGAAGACTTCAGAGAGGAACACACGTCCTCTGTCGCTGAGAAGATCGCGCGGTGCGCCCTAACGGAGAATGAAGTTTCCGCACGAGAAAAGAATTAAAATAGGTCGCGTGCTGTGGCAGCAGGCAAAGCGGCTGTTTCTGCGTATCGCTTCAAGTAGTCGACAGTGACAATGATCCAACGGTTTCCAGAAGCTGTGAATAGAAAAGGCCCGTACAGATCGATTCCAATGCGGTCAAAAGGCCTGGCTGGGCAAGGGATTGGCTGGATCGGACCAGAGGCAGAGCTTTCCGTCGTTGGCACTGTGGGCATGACTGAATGTACTTCTGCAAAAAGGTGTACATGCCTCGCCAATAAAATCGAGAGGAAAGCCGAGCGTATGTTTTGAAGATACCCACATGTGCCCACTGAGGTTCAGCGTGGAAAGCTGAACTTATTGCAGCACGAGGATGGTGAGGTATGTCCAGTTCGGCCGTCAGATCGACTTGTAATTCCTGCGATAAAGGAGGCCATCACGAACTTTAAAGTGAGCCGCTTGACGGCGCAACATTCGAGAACATGGAGAAGTTGACGGGTCTGAAAGGAATCGCAGAAGAGAGCTGATCCACTCATCCTTACGTTGCTCAGACGCCATGTCACAGTTTTGTGGGAACGCAACCATTTCGTCCAGGGCAGATAGACATGCAGAGCTTTCGGAAGACACAGGTGGGCGTGATAGAGCGTCGGCATCAGTGTGACGTTGGCCAGACCTGTAGACAACACGCATGTCGAACTCTTGCAACCGCAAAGCCCAGTCAGCTAAACGGCCGGAGGGGTCCTTCAACGTGATTAACCGACAATAAAGCGCATGGTGATTGGTGACTACGTCGAAGGGGTGACCGTACCTATGTACGGTCTAAATTTACCGAGAGCCCATATAATTGCCAGACACTCCTTCTCTGTCACAGAACAGTTCTCCGCTTTCGGTGAGGGTACAGCTTGCGTATGCGACTACGTACACCTGGAATACCGATTTGCGCTGCGCGAGCACGGCGCCGAGTCCAACACCGCTGGCATCGGTGTGTACTCAGTCGGAGCAGTCGGGTCGAACTGACGCAAGATTGGCGGCGAGGTTAACAGGCGGCGTAACTTTTCGAAAGCATCGTCACAGGCGGGTGACCAAGCGTAACTTTTCGAGTCACGACGTAGAAGTTCAGTCAAGGGGGCGGTGATCATCGCAAAATTCCGAATAAAGTGGCGGAAATACGAGCGGAGTCCAAGAAAGCTGCGCAGACCCTTCAGAGACGCAGGTGTAGGGACCTCTGTAACTGCCCGAAGCTTGGCGGTGTCAGGAAGAATACCTTCTATAGATAAAGCTTGGCCGAGGATGGTGAGCTGACTTGCGCCCAAGCGGCATTTTTTCAGGTTGAGCTGAAGGCTGGTGTCAGTTAGGCACTGCAGTACTTCATCTAGCCTGCGGAGATGCGTTGGAAAATCTGTTGAAAATATAACCACGTCATCCAAGTAGCACAGGCATGTTTCTCACTTCAGGCCACGCAAAGAATTGTCCATCATCCGCTCGAATGTGTCGGGCACTTTGCAAAGACCAAAAGGCATGACACAGAATTCGTAAAGGCCATCAGTTGTGACAAAGGCCATCTTAGGCTGATCTTCAAGTACCAGAGAGACTTGCCAGTAGCCACTCCGTAAGGCAATAGTAGAGAAGAACTCCGCACCTTGGAGGCATTCAAGGGCATTGTCGATTCTCGGTAAAGGGTAAATCTCCTTTTGAGTCATTAGGGGCGAAGCTCCTTATATCGGCACCCGTTCTTCTCTCGTAGCTGCTGTAGTGTGTAACAACTATATCATTATGACCTCCAAGGTGGTGCCGGTGAGTGATTTCTTCTGTGTGTTGTTGAACAATAAAAGATAGTGCTGATTGTACATTCCAACGGCTGCTAAGGGAGAATGAGAGACAGAAGCATTCGGCTTTTAGTTAACGCGCACGCTGCGATCCCCATTAGCAGCCATTGGAATGTACATTCAGCACTATCTGACAAGAAAGGGTTGCTACGTTATACTCGCTGGGTGTAACCTCCTTAGTTTTAGAAAGGTTTAGCGAGCGTTGAGCCGCAGTGCCATGAATACAATGAACTAGTATGTACCATGAACTCAAGGTGGTTAAAGGTGGTAGGTAGATACGAAGCGCAAGCCGTAAGAAAGTAAAAGCCGAATTCTCCTGTCTCTCATTTCCCGTTAGCAGCCATTGGCATGTACATTGAGCACTATCTGACAGGAAAAGGTTGCTAGGTTATATTCGCTGGGCGTAACCTCCTTGGTTTTAGAAAGGTTCAGCGAGCGTTGGGCCACAGTGCCATGAATACAGTGAACTAGTATATACCATGGACTCAAGGTGTTTAAAGGTGGGAAGTAGACCCGAAGCGCAAGCCGTAAGAAAGTGTGCGTGTGCCACCTCTCGTTTAGTCCTTGAAATGTCCGCTGGATGGTGGTGCTTCTATATGGGGGATATATGATGAAAAGGTGCGAGATGGTGGTACTTAGAGTGTTGAATAGATGGACGAACGGAGAGGCAGACAGATGCATGGATGGATGCATGAACTTACGCATGGCAAATGCATGGACGAACGCAGGGATGGACGCACGAACAGACGCACGCACGGACGGGCGGATGGACGCATGGACGGACGGAAGAAAGAACGAATGGACTGACGAATGCTTCGCCCCACTCTCCATCATTCACTCCGTGAATATGCTGCCATTTTTTTTTGTTAAGACGATGGTAGCCAACACAGATGCGAATCGACCCGTCCTTCTTTTTAACGAGGACAACTGGAGATGCCCAGGGGCTATTCGAAGGCTGGATGACGCCACGCTTGAGCATGTCAGCTACTTGATCATCGATAACCTGGCGCTCGGCTGCGGACCCGCGATAGGGTTTTTGACGCAATGACTCATTGGTACAAGTGTTGATGTGGTGACACACAGCTGACGTGTGGCCGAGGGGAGTATGCTGGCGGTGCAAGGAAAAACGGAACTTGTTCAGCAGTCGTAGAAGCTGAGCACGTTGCTAAATGGTTAACGTGTCGGCGATGGAGCTGCTCAGTACGTCAGGCCTAGTAATCTGCGGCGAAGAGGCACAGGTCACTCCGACGACTTCGTGTTCGGTGGAAGGACCAGTCGGCATGTCGCTAATTGCAGAAGGGTCGAGACTGTAAAGACGCCCGACGCACTCACCCCGAAGTAGTGTTACAGGACATGACAGAAGATTTGAGATGAGCAGTCTGCTGACACCGTCATGAAGTTCCAAAAGGGCATGAGGTAGCGGTGAACACTTGCGACGAACGAAAAGAGCAGATGGCGTGAAAAGGGCACTAGACACGGCGAGCGAGTTGCAAGACATCATGGTAAGGGCAAAAGAATGCGGCGGTATGATGACGTCTTCAGCAACAAATAGTTTGTCCCCGGTGTCAAGAGCATCATATAACGGAGCACCACCAAACACTTGCAAACACTTCAAATGCTACCTCAGTGTGAGAGCAGTCGATAACGGCTTCATTAACGGAGAGAAAGTCCCACCCCAAAATGAGGTCATGGGAGCAGGCATCCAACACTAGCAACTCGACGACATAGATGAGGCCATAAATATCGATGCGAGCAGTACAGGCAGCGGCCGGCGGGATGTGAGATGCGCTGGCTGTACGAAGTGATATACTTGCTAGTGGCGTCAAAACTTTTTTGAGCAAGCGGCAGAGTCTGGCACTGATCACTGAAACTGCTTCACCAGTGTCGACAAGAGCGAGTGCAGCGACGCCGTCCACATATATGTCCAGTACATTCGTCGAAGAGAGAGGCCTTGGTCTTTTCGCGGGTGTCGCAGTTCCTGCCTCTGGAACTGCGGCAATTAGTTTTCCCGTTCCGGCGATGAAGGAAGACGACGCATCGGTGATGGCGAGCGGCGTCGAGGTGATGGTGAGCGGCGGTTAACAGGAGGGTTGTGGTCGGCGTACGATGACGTCTGGTCGGGGGGCTGAGAGCCTGTTAACGAAGGGCGTGGTGGCACATAAATCGCAGGTTTGAAGCTCTGGTCGTATCTCTGGTGGTAGACAGGGACGTGCCGACGGCAGTATCGCAGTATGTGGCCAGGTAGCCCACAGGCAAAGCATATTGGGCGATTGTCGAGTGTACGCCATTGTCCACTACTCTGGACGGAGCTTGGCTGAGTGAACCGAGGAGTGGGTCACAGCGGCACGGCTGAGGGTAGTGGCGTAAAAGTCTGAAGAGGTGGTCGAGTCGCCACTTCAGCATAGCTTGGAGGTGCATTTACCTCGACACAGGTAACAGGGCTCGGCAACTAAGTGTTACGGGCAGATGGCAGAGCCGCGCAAACTTGCTCCTGGATGACCTGGCGAATGTTTGGTGGCAGAGGTGACGGTGGTCGGCCGGCTGTTGATAGCAGCGATAGCTGATGAGCGACCTCAGCACGGACAAACTCCTTGATCTGCGATAGCAGCGACTGAAGGTCAGATGTGGTGGTCAGGCTTGAGAGGGTATCATCCGGGACGTTAGGGCGTCGCGTGAGAAGACGCTGCCGTCGCAGCTCGTCGAAACTCTGACGCAACTCGATGACCTCAGAGACAGTGACAGGGTTTTTCGAGGGCAGCATTTGAAAGGCGTCGTCGGAAATGCCTTTCATGATATGTCGTACCTTGTCAGTTTCCGCCATCGTCGGGTCGACACGCCGGCAGAGGTCGAGGATGTCCTCGATGTAGCTGGTGAATGTCTCACCAGTTTGTTGGGACCGGCCTCGTAGGCGTTGTTCTGCACGAAGTTTGCACACACCAGGGCGTCTAAAAACATCTGCGATGCAGGTTTTGAAGGTCGTCCAAGTGGGGATATCCGTCTCATGGTTTCTGTACCACAGCTTGGCAACATCCGTTAAATAAAAGATCACGGTACCAAGCTTTGTGGGATCGTCCCATTCGTTAGTAGCGCTGGCTCGTTTATAAGATTCCTGCCAATCCTCAACGTCTTTCTTGTCGGTGCCGCTGAAGATGTCAGGTTCTGGCAAGAGCTGGGCACTGGGACAGCTCCTGCGTGGCAAACCCGGTGGGGATGTTAAGACAGCGTCGTCAGGCATGACGGACGGCAGCTGTCGGGTACGCAGTTCCAGGATGGGGGAAGACCGCAGCATTCTCCACCAAATATAATGTAAAGGTAAGGTCAAAAGCGGTGTCAGCGTCGGTACAGAAGCAGCCCGAGCTGGCCTGGTATACGGGCAGCGTCACAGCAGCAACCAGGCAGTCTTAGCTCGTGCTACACACACACACACACACACACACACACACACACACACACACACACATATATATATATATATATATATATCATCAGCCTTACTACGTCCACTGCAGGATATATATATATATATATATATATATATATATATATATATATATATATATATATATATATATATATATATATATCATCAGCCTGGCTACGTCCACTGCAGGACAAAGGCCTCTCCCATGTTCCGCCAGTTAACCCGGTCCTGTGCTTGCTGCTGCCAATTAATACCCGCAAACTTCTTAATCTCATCTGCCCACCTAACCTTCTGCCTTCTGTCTCCCCCTAAACCGCTTCCCTTCTCTGGGAATCCAGTTACGTACCCTTAACGACCAGCGGTTATCCTGTCTACGCGCTACATGCCCGGCCCATGTCCATTTCTTCTTGATTTCAGCTATGATATCCTTAACCCCCTTTTGTTCCCTAATCCACTCTGCTCTCTTCTTGTCTCTTAATGTTACACCTACCATTTTTCTTTCCATTGCTCGCTGCGTCGTCCTCAATTTAAGCTGAACCCTCTTTGTAAGTCTCCAGGTTTTTGTTCCGTAGCTAAGTACCGGCAAGATACAGCTGTTATATACCTTCCTCTTAAGGGATAGTGGCAATCTACCTGTCATATTTGAGAGTGCTTGCCAAATGTGCTCCACCCCATTCTTCTCTTCTAGTTACTTCAATCTCGTGGTTCGGCTCCGCGGTTATTACTTGCCCTAAGTAGACATAGTCTTTTACATCTTGAAGTGCACTATTACTTATCTCGAAGCGCTGCTCTTTTCCGAGGTTGTTGTACATTACTTTCGTTTTCTGCAGATTTATTTTAAGACCTACCTTTCTGCTCTCCTTGTCTAACTCCGTAATCATGAGTTGCAATTCGTCCCCTAAGTTACTCAGCAATGCAATGTCATCGGCGAAGCGAAGGTTACTAAGGTACTCTCCATTAACTCTTATCCCTAACTGTTCCCATTCTAGGCTTCTGAAAGCCTCCTGTAAGCACGCGGTAAATAGCATTGGGGAGATCGTGTCCCCCTGCCTAACACCCTTCTTGATTGGTATTCTGTTGCTTTCTTTATGAAGCACTATGGTAGCAGTTGATCCCCTGTAGATTTATACCAGAATGTTTATATATACTTCATCGACGCCCTGATTCCGCAGTGCCTGCATGACGGCTGATATTTCTACTTATATATATATATATATATATATATATATATATATATATATATATATATATATATATATATATATATATATGAAGAGGAGAACGAGGATGGCACGAGCGGTGATCGGCCAGATCCCTGGACTCTCGCATTCATCATCTCCTGTAAATAAAGGCATCTCACCGTAACAAGATTGGTGGAGGTGCGGGGTACAGCGGAGCGATTCCAGGCGAACGATCACGGAATCGCTACCTCAAAAACTACGCCGAAGCCGCCGACTGGCTGGTCTACCACCGCTCTCTATGGATCCGATTGCTGACGGCGACACCACGCACTCTTCGTCTGGCGCTACGTGGCTCCGACACATAGTACCACGAAGCTTTTCTGGGAGGGTCGGAGAAGACGTCGACGAATGGCTGAAACACTTCAACCGTGTGAGTAAATACAATTGTTGGGATGCGGCCTCCCGGTTGTCCAACATCGGGTTGTTTCTTCAAGGGACGGCGTTGGTGTGGTTTGAAAACCACGAAGAAACAATAACGACCTGGGAAGCGTTTGAGAAAGAAATAGCTAGCTGCTTCGGGTACCCATTTATGAAGAAGAAGCGCGCTGAGCAAACTTTGATGCAGCGCGCTCAAGTCCTTGGTGAAACATGCACAACGTACATTGAAGAGATTCTGAAGTTGTGCTAGTCTGTAGACCCATGCATGAAAGAAGATGACAAGGTAGGGCACCTCCTCAAAGGGGTTGCTGAGGATGTCTACAATTTCCTCATCGACAAGGACACCTTGGCGTCTGTAGCGGACGTAATACAACACTTCCGCACGTTTGAGACCCTGAAGGCTAGGCGCATCACTCCCAAATTTGGTAGACTTGCCAACGTCACCACCGTTGCAAGTGTCGACGTCCCTCCAACATCCTCCTGTGATCTTGCCTCACTGATAGGCAAATCGTACGCGAAAAACTTGTACGACGTGATGCTGTCAACCCGCCGAGAGCACCTGCTATCAACACCTCCCCGCCATACGATGCAATGTGTGCTGCCGTATGCCACGCTATATGATGTGCCCCAATCAAGAGCACCAGAGCCCCCAACCGACAACTTACATCATCGCCGTGGTTTCCAGAACGCCTCCCGCCAACCACCTACAATGGTGTCTTCGTGGGACGATCATGGGCACATGGTGCCTCGTGGAAGGTTTGGCGACGTGCGTGAGGCCCCTGTGTGCTATAACTGCGGTTTCTGTGGACATGTGGCTCGATTCTGTAGGTCAAAGGCGTCGCCCCCAGCAGCGCTACTATGAGGGATCATCAGCTTCTTCTCGACAAAGCCACTGGCGCGGTGGTATGCGTTCAATGCGGGACGCGTACGTTGGGGACGGCTTCCAGCAAACGACCCACAGTGATACACATGTAGGACGCAATTTCCACCGGAGTTTATGCAACGACTCGCCTTCCTCCGTGCGAAGCTTGACGCCCCCCACAACACGCCGGTTCCGTTCCCCATCTCCTGGTCGACGCGTCACCACCCCGCCTTCTGGAAACTAGGTGGTGCGGCCAATTGGAGGTGAGGTCGCCGAACATTTGTCACTACATTTGCCTATGCCTACACCCGTTTTTATGACGCAAAATAGGGTCCCCGTGCTTATTGATGGACTTCCTACGATGGCTTTGATAGATACTGGAGCATCTGTTTCAGTGATGAGTCTTAACTTCAAATTGCGGCTAGGACATAAAGTGATGTTTCGCTGGGACAGTTGTGCATCATTTCGTGCAGTGAGTGGGGAGACACTGCGCTTGATCGGTGTGCGTGTTGTTAGTGTCACTTTGGGTGACAAGGTCTTCGAGGCTGAATTCGCTGTCCTCACCAGCTCCACCCACGACATCATCTTGGGGATCGATTTTCTACGCGAGTGCGGGGCTACTGTAGATTGCGGTGCTGGCGAGATTATGCTATCGGCATTTACTGACGATCCTAGGTGCTGTCAAGGATCTATCACCATCATTGAGGATGTTGTCTTGCCGCCGAACTCGATGAAGACCGTACGCGTTGACGCCTCTGCCTCGGACGCCGGAAAGTTTGATGTTCTTGTGGAGCTTATTCTTCTCAATTGCGCCAAAAAAAATGTGCTCGTTCCACATTGTGTTCTGTCGATCAGTGATAGGCGATCGGCCTTATGAGTGTCGAACTATTCAAATGAGCCTGTTATGCTACCCTGCGGAATGCGACTCGCCCTCTTCGAACAAAATGCGACCAGTTTTATTGCATCTTTAAGCGACGAGAGAGTAGATCCTATTCGTGCAACGTACCATACAGAAGCCAGCTTTCTGAGTATGGTAAACAAGTCGCTATCATCAGAAAAACGTGAAGCTTTGGTCGAAGTCCTTGCGAAGCACACTGCTATATTTGACTTTGCGCAGAAAGAAGAGCAAATAAGTGTACCCGAGTCGCGTACTCGCCATGGGATTGACACAGGATCCGCTCACCCTATCCGGCAGAAACCATACCGTGTCTCATCTGCGGAGTGCAAGGTCATTACTCAACAGGTAGAAGAGATGTTAAAGAAAAGGTTCATCCAAGAGTCGTGTAGCCCTTGGGCTGCCCCTGTGATTCTTGTCCAAAAGAAGGATGGTATAAAATATCATCATCAAACGCCGGAAGAAGAAGAAAGAAGACTGCTGCCTGGAGCGAGCGCGCGCTACTTCACTTCTTCCAATAAACCGTATTTGTTCGAAGCAGTCCCTGGTCTCGATCGTCTTAATAATGGTGCCGTGAACCAGGATACTACCTCCTCGCCGGCAAGAAAGGTCAACCTGCCACGGAGCAGCAGAGAAGAAAACGGCGGAGGAGCAGAGGATCGACCTGGATCGAGCGACGAGACCACAGAGGACAGTACGAGCATCAGAACGAACGATTGACAAGTAAGGAGTCATTGTTAGCCGCCTCAATATGAGCAAAGAAGTGATGACGAAGAAAAGGGAAATAGTTTGGATAACACCAGAAATGAAGTGGTCGAAGAATTAGAGCGCAAGATTGTACAACAAAACGGTCGCTATCAAGTCAGCTTGCCATGGAAACAGAACGTAAACTTGGAAAGCAACAAGGAAAATGCGATAAAAAGACTACAGCAACTGACTAAAAGGCTGCAAAAAATGAAGACATGCTGTATCACTACGACAAAGCTATATCAGAGTACATGGCATTAGGAGTCGCAGAGGAGGTCCAAGAGCCATCAGAACAGCCAAATGCACTTTGCAACTACATGCCACATCATGCGATCATTAGAGAGGACCGAGCCACAACAAAGGTTCGAGTAGTGTTTGACGCCTCATTACATTCTAGAAAAGGCATGTCTCTAAACGAGAACCTAGAGGCAGGACCCAATTTGAATGAGGACATGCTATCGCTGCTCATTAATTTCCGAAAAGAAAAGGTGGCGTTAGTTGGAGATGTTGAAAAGGCATTTCTACAAATCTCTATACATGACGAGGATAGAGATGCAATGAGATTTCTGTGGTGGACGCATGACGCTGAAGGAAGGTTAATGAATGAAGTGCAAACATAGCGCATGACAAGAGTAACGTTCGGAACAACACCAAGCACGTTTATACTGGCAGCTACAATTAAACACCATTTGAAACAAGTGGAAGACCAGTTCCCTGATACGACAAAGACACTGCAGAAAGCGATCTACGTGGATGATGTCATTTTGGGAGCAGGAACGCTTGATGAAGCAGTTAAGTTGTACAAAGAGGCAAAAGTAAGTGTTCGGAGAGGCAGCGATGAACTTGAGAAAATGGACATCCAATAAAGAGTGATTAAACAAAATAATTGATGAAAACGAAAGAGACGATTCTCACATAGATATTCGATCTAGAGGATTTACAATGCTTCTGGGCTTGATATGAAACACTCAAAGGACATGATTTGCTTCACTATTGAAAAGTGGAATTTATTAACAGATACAACGCACTTGACAAAAAGGGCTGTGTTACAAACCACAGCGAAGATATTTGACCCACTCGGTTTGTTGTCGCCATTCACAGTACGCGCGAAAATAGGACTGCAGAGACTGTGGAAAATGAACGTCACGTGGGACGACCAGCTCCCTAAAGATGAATGCGACAAATGGAAGAACCTTATGTGTGAAGCGGAGGGCTTTCGAGTTCTAGAAATCCCACGATGCTACGCAAGCAAGAATGAACAAGCACAAGCATACAAGCTGCATGTATTTGCCGACGCGAGCCATTAGCATACGGAGCGGCAGCATACTTGATAGCAGTATACCACGATGGAAGCAAAGAATCAAGGCTAGTAACAGCAAAAAGCCGCGTAGCTTCAATTAAAGAGCTGACATTGGCGCGACTTGAACTGATGGCAGCGGTGGTAGCATCAAGATTATGCGACTACATCAAAGGTCACTTCAACGAAAGCTTTCAGGAAATACACTGATGGACGGACTCGATGATTGTGCTGCACTGGATCAAGGGAACAAGCAAAAGAGATCCGTTTGTTGCCAACAGAATCGCAGAAATTAGAGAAAAAACACTTCAAGCAAGCTAGTCATTCGTTCAAAGTGACGACAACCCTGCTGACCTACTTACACGAGGATCAAGCGCAAAGGCATTGATAACGTAAAAGTTATGGTGGAACGGTCCCGAATGGATAACATCACTGGAAAAGAACTTAGTAAGTATAATTGGCACTAATACAGACGTGGAAGACCAGCATAAAACACAATGTCACCAATGCATGGGAAGATCTGAAATTATGCCAATCTTGGAAATCGAAAGGTATTCATCATACGGACGGCTTATAAGAGTGACAGCATGGGTGTTCAGATTCATAAACAACACAAGAAAGGAAAATCACAAAGGGCCGTTGACAGGAAAAGAGGTAACAAATGCAGAGAAATACTGGATAAGATAGACCCAAATATTACTGAGACAAACAAAGGGTGAGACCTATTCAAACGATCGATCATTTTAAATTAATGGACACAAAGTCTACCTTGAAGACGATGGAATCATCAGACAGAAAGGACGATTGCAGTGCAGCCAAGAATTCAACAAGCACGTAATAGTAATTCCAAAGGATGAGCATTTCACGGAACTGCTAATACGTCACGTGCATAAAATGGTATCACACGGAGGAGTTCAAGCGACGCTAGCGCAACTTCGAACTAAGTTCTGGATATTGCAGGGTAGACAAGCAGTGAAAAGAGTTATAAACAAATGTGTCGTCTGCAAGAGGCACAACTCCAGACCGGCGACTCAAGACATACCTCCACTTCCGGCAGACAGAGTCACTGAAGCAGAGCCATTCAAAGTTACGGGAGCCATTCAAGTTACGGTTATTCACCTGCGTGGTAACAAGAGGAGTACACTTGGAAGTTACCAACGATTTGTCATCGTCGAGTTTTCTACAAGCATTCCGAAAATTTACAGCTCGACGGGGAATACCAGCCGTAATATACTCGGACAACGCGAAAACATTTATAAAAGCTGGAAAGAAAATCAACAGAATGCTCGAAACAATTAACAACGAGGTCTTAAAGAATTACTGCAGTGGCCAACAAATTAAATAGAAAGCAATAGCCGAGTGCGCGCCATGGTGGGGGAGAATTTTACGAGCGCCTCATAAGAAGCTTGAAGACGTCGATGCGAAAAATAATATCGAAAAGCACAGCTTCGGTAGAGGAGCTACGCACTCTTGTAGCAGAAGTTGAAGAAACACTCAACAATCGACCATTGACTTACGTATATGGAGAACCTGACGAGCCAATGCCACTAACGCCGGCAGACATCATAGGTGGACGGCGACAGCTTCAAGACGGACAAACAAGACTATACAACGGTGACATTGAAGACGCATGGCGACGCAGATGCAAACTCGTGCGCGCTTGGTGGAAAAGATGGCATCAAGAATATATCAAGGAAATAGGAGCTACGGTCAAAGCCAAGACACGGCAGCAAAACTACTCTCACAGGGTGACATCGTGTTGGTTGAGGACAAGGCTCCAAGAACATTTTGGATTGAAAAACTCTACCCTGGGCGAGACGGAATAACAAGAGCTTGTCTCCTTCACACAGGCAAAAAAGAGCTTCTAAGAAGATCGGTGAACCACATATACCTAATGGAAGGTTGTTTCAAATAGCCCGCGAGAGCTTATCACAATTCAACTTGGGCGGGCGGGAGCCTATAAAATATCATCATGAAGCGCCGGAAGAAGAAGAAAGAAGACCACTGCCTGGAGCGAGCGCGTGCTACTTCACTTCTTCCAATAAACCGTATTCGTTCGAAGCAGTCCCTAGTCTCGATCGTCTTAATAGATGGTACATGGTGATTCTGCGTGGATTACAGACGGCTTGACTCTGTTACTAAAAAGGATGTCTACCCGCTTCCCAGGATTCATGATGTCATCGAAGGTTTACATTCAGCATCGTACTTCTCCTCCGTGGATTTGAGATCTGGTTATTGGAAAGTCCCCATGCACCCGAATGTCACAGAGAAAACAGCCTTCATAACCCCAGATGGTCTATTTGAATTCAATGTAACGCCGTTTGGCCTATGCAATGCTCCAGCCACGTTTGAGCGCTTCATGGACTCTGTGTTACGTGGACTAAAGTGGAAAGTTTGTCTTTGCTACCTGGATGACATTATAATTTTTGGCCATACATTCGATGAACACAACCATCGTCTAGACATTGTTCTCACCTGCCTTGAGAGAGCTAAGCTCACCATGAACTCTAAGAAGTGTCCCTTTGGCAGCCGTAAGACTCTCGTTCTCGGTCACCTGGTGGACAAGCTTGGCGTTCAACCCGACCCCCAGAAAATTGCTGCAGTCAGCAGCTTCAAACAACCTCAATCGGTACGAGAGTTGCGAAGCTTTTTGGGCCTATGCTCGTACTTCCGTCGCTTCATGCCCAGGTTCGCCGACCTCCCTTACTCTTTGACGTCCCTACTCAACAAGAACGCACCTTTTCGGTGGTCAGCGGAATGCGAGTCATCTTTTTCGCAACTCAAGTTTGTTCTTACGTCAGGGCCCGTACTTCGCCACTATGACCCATCTGCTGCCACAGAAGTTCATACCGACGCCAGTGGTGTAGGTATTGGCGCCGTATTGGTCCAACGCCATGGAGCTGCTGAACACGTCGTTGCCTATGCCAGTTGCTGTTTAAGTAAACCGGAGCGAAACTATACTGTCACAGAGCAGGAATGTCTCGCGGTCATATTCGCCTTGCACATGTTTCGCCCTTATATCTATGGACGCTGATTCTCGATTGTCACGGACCACCATTCTTTATGTTGGCTCACTGGACTACGGGACCTGTCTGGTCGTCTTGATCGTTGGGCGTTACGATTGCAAGAACACGACTTTGAACTCTGTTACAATAGCGGTCGTCGTCATGCCGACGCCGATTGCCTTTCACGACTTCCCCTTCCGACAACCGAGTGTGACGCTGACATCTTTGATGAATATTTGGCTGTAGTGAATACTCCGTTTCCTGACCTAACAACTTTTCGAGCAGAGCAACGCAAGGACAACAGTCTCGCTTCTTTCTTTATTTACGGAATGAACGGTCAACGTGGTTTCGTCGTAAAGGATGGCGTTCTTTACAAAAAGAATTATTCCGGCGTAGCCCCTTGCCTACTTCTAGTTGTGCCTACAAGTCTACGACAAAACGTACTTCGAGCAATGCACGACGACCCAACATCTGGCCATATGGGTTTTGCTAGGACATTTTATCGCACGCAAGAACGCTTCTTCTGGCCGAAGATGCGTAAAAGTGCGATTGCATACGTTGCGAGCTGTGAGCAATGTCAACGCCACAAGCGTCCTACAACTCCGCCAGCTCGACTACTTCATCCCATAGCACCCCCGAGTTCACCATTTGACGTCGTGGGTGTCGACCTGCTCGGCCCTTTTCCGCGATCAACAAACGGCAACCGATGGATTATTGTGGGCGGTGACCACCTCACACCTATGCCAAAACTGCGGCGATTCCTGCGGCAATGGCCACTCAAGTTTCACAGTTCATGCTGTCACACGTTATATTACGCTATGGATCCCCCCGTGTCATCATCAGTGTTCGCGGGCGGTAATTTGTCGGCGATGTAGTTGAAGACCTCCTTCGTCTTGCTTCGTGCCATTTTCGTCACACTATCCCGTATCACTTGCAGGTTAATGGTTTGACGGAACAAATAGGACTCTTGTCAACATGATTTCCATGTATGTTGATTCTGGACACAAAACATGGGACGCGATTTTGCCATTTATAACTTTCGCCTACAACACTGCACAGCACGAAACAACGAGATACAGTCTATTTTATCTGCTCTACGCACGCCAACCCCGCACAGCTCTTGACGCTATCCTTCCTTTTTTCGAGACTGATCAACCTACTCTCACCGAAACCATTTGCCGCGCAGAAGAGGCCCGGCGCATCGCCTGTCTTCCAACTTTCGTCTCACAGAAACGCTCCAAGAACCGTTACGACAGAAGTCACCGGCACGTATTGTTTGAGAAAGGGGATTTGGTGTGGCTTTGGACGCCGCTTCGCAAGCGCGGCCTCGGCCAAAGTTTCCGGCCAACTACACCTGTCCGTTTGTTGTCCTGGAACGTCTCAGCGATGTCACGTACGTGATATCTTACCTGTTGTCAACTGGCCGCCGCTCAAGCAAGACCAACGTCGTTCATGTTGCCCGTATAAAATGCTATCATCATCGCAACGAAGCCTAACTCGCCCGGTCGGCATCGTCTGCAAAGGGGGAATTGCTACGATACTGAGGGGGCGCGTGGAAGAAGAGGAGAACGAGGTTGGCACGAGCGGTGATCGGCCAGATCCCTGGACTCTCGCATTCATAATCTCCTGTAAATAAAGGCATCTCACTATAACAATATATATATATATATATATATATATATATATATATATATTGCCACGTTCCATTTCCCAAGTTTTTGTTATCGTCCCAAAACACCACACGATTCTTAGCGCAAACCGCGCCTGCAGTTTTCTAGAAGGTTCCGGACTGTAGTAGATCATTTCGATAAGATCACGCCCACTGTGCGAACGGTACAGATTGTTCTGGAAGCTACGCCACCGCCAGCGATAACGCTAGAACATTCGACAGCAAGAGTATAAATGCCGACGCGCTTCGCCGCTTGTCAGTTGTTGATCGAAGGCCGACGCTGCGTTCACCGCTATCAGTCCGAGACTGCTATCTGTGCAAGACTGCTGCTGTAATTAGACTTTCTCTTTACCGGGCACAGGTTCGCCCAAATAAACAGTTAAATACCAACACGAAGTTTCCTGTCTTCGGCCACGTCACGACCCCGTGACATCTGGTGGAGGTGCTGGGTACACGGCTTGACGGGGGCGTCCGGTACATGAACGAATGAACGGTACATGAACGGTACATGAACGGGTTTCGACGCGAGAACGTGAGGCCATGAAGAGACAAGTTGATGAAATGCTGCGGGATGACATTATCCAGCCGTCCAAGAGTCCATGGGCATCCCCCATGGTGTTAGTGAAGAAAAAGGATGGGACCCTACGTTTCTGCGTCGATTATTGCCGCCTGAACAAAATCACAAGAAAGGACGTGTATCCTCTCCCACGAATAGACGACGCACTTGATCGGCTCCATAACGCCAAGTACTTTTCGTCAATGGACCTCAAGACTGGCTATTGGCAAATCGAAGTCGACGAAAGAGACCGAGAGAAGACGGCGTTTATAACACTGGACGGCCTCTTCGAGTTTAAGGTGATGCCCTTCGGCCTTTGCTCAGCGCCTGCAACTTTTCAACGCGTTATGGATACAGTACTGGCAGGATTGAAGTGGCACACTTGCCTTGTGTACTTGGACGACGTCGTCGTGTTTTCCTCGAGTTTCGACGAGCATCTTCGGCGCCTTGAAGCTGTACTTCAAGCCGTCAAGACTTCCGGACTCACACTGAAGCCAGAAAAGTGCAGATTTGCGTATGAGGAGCTCTTGTTTCTGGGGCACGTTATCAGCAAGTCTGGAGTTCGCCCTGATCCACGGAAAACAGCCGCCATCGCCGACTTCCCGCCGCCCACTGACAAGAAAGCCGTGCGCCGATTTCTGGGCCTGTGTGCCTATTATAGGCGGTTCGTGAAAAACTTCGCCCGCATCGCCGATCCTCTCACTAACCTTACCAAGGCCGACGTGAAGTTAAAGTGGGAAACGCCACAGGAACACGCTTTCCAGGAGCTTAAACATCGCCTCCAGACGCCCCCGTTACTTGCCCATTTCGACGAATTCGCCGAGACAGAAATACATACTGACGCAAGCAGCGTAGGTCTTGGCGCCGTTCTTGTGCAGAGGGCTCACGGACTTGAAAGGGTTATTAGTTACGCCAGCCGATCGCTATCCAAAGCAGAAGCAAATTATTCCACAACAGAAAAGGAGTGCCTCGCCATCATCTGGGCTACGTCAAAATTTCGCCCCTACCTCTACGGCAGGCCCTTCAAAGTTGTGAGCGATCACCACGCATTGTGTTGGCTAGCCACCTTGAAGGACCCTTCAGGTCGCCTCGCACGATGGAGCCTGAGACTTCAAGAATATGACATTACTGTCATTTACAAGTCCGGCAAAAAACACTCCGACGCCGACTGTCTCTCTCGTGCGCCTGTAGACCAACCGCTACCCGACGACACGGATGACGACTACTTCTTAGGAACGATAACTACCGACGACTTCGCTGAACGACAGAGGGCCGACCCGGAACTTAAGGCCCTAATAGAATACCTCGAAGGCGGGACCGCCGAAGTCCCGAAGGTATTCAAGCGCGCACTTGCGTCATTCTTTCTACGAAACGGTCTTCTACAAAAGAAAAACTTTTCACCGCTTCGAGCTAAGTACCTCCTTGTGGTGCCTTCAGCTCTGCGACCAGAACTCACTCCTGCAGGCCCTGCACGACGATCCGACGGCAGGGCACCTCGGTGTTTCTCGCACGCTCGCGAGGATACAAGAAAGGTACTACTGGCCACGTCTTACCACCGACGTCACTCGTTATGTGAGAACATGCCGGGACTGTCAGCGACGCAAGACACCGCCGACAAGGACAGCGGGACTTCTGCAGCCAATCGATCCACCTTGCCGACCTTTCCAGCAGATTGGTATGGACCTACTGGGGCCGTTCCCGACGTCGGCTTTCGGAAACAAGTGGATCGTGGTAGCTACCGACTACCTCACCCGCTAAGCCGAGACAAAAGCCCTGCCAAAAGGCAGTGCATCCGAGGTAGCTAAGTTCTTCGTCGAAAATATCGTCCTACGTCACGGCGGCCCGGAGGTCCTTGTCACCGACAGAGGAACGGCATTCACTGCCGACTTAACTCAAGCTATCTTGGCATACAGCCAAACAAACCACCGCCGGACGACAGCGTACCACCCACAGACCAACGGCCTCACCGAGTGGCTTAACAAGACGATAGCCGACATGCTGTCAATGTACGTCGATGTCGAACACAAGACGTGGGACGCCATTCTTCCGTATGTGACCTTCGCATACAACACGGTGGTGCAAGAGACGACGCAGATATCTCCATACAAATTGGTCTACGGAAGGAGCCCGGCAACGACGCTCGATGCCATGTTACCCAACGTCACCGACGAAGAAAACCTCGATGTGAGCGAGTACCTTCAACGAGCCGAAGAAGCCCGACAACTTGCGCGTCTCCGTATCAAGAATCAACAGACGACCGACAGCCACCGTTACAACCTTCGACGACGCTCCGTGGAATACCAGCCCGGTGAACGTGTTTGGGTGTGGACGCCGATACGCCGACGTGGACTAAGTGAAAAGCTTCTGCGACGGTACTTCGGACCGTACAGGGTGGTTCGACGTCTCGGCCCACTTGATTACGAGGTTGTCCCCGACGGCATCACGAACTCTCAACGACGCCGATCGCGACCTGAAGTCGTACATGTCGCGCGCCTCAAGCCGTTTTATGCGCGTTAACAAACTGCACCAGTGTTTTTTGTATTATTGTTGTATCGGAATTTATTCATTGTACTTTCTTGCATTATCATTGTACTTTCATCTTTAGTCAAAGCATCGGGACGATGCCTTTTTTCAGAGGGGGGCAATGCCACGTTCCATTTCCCAAGTTTTTGTTATCGTCCCAAAACACCACACGATTCTTAGCGCAAACCGCGCCTGCAGTTTTCTAGAAGGCTCCGGACTGTAGTAGATCATTTCGATAAGATAACGCCCACTGTGCGAACGGTACAGATTGTTCTGGAAGCTACGCCACCGCCAGCGATAACGCTAGAACATTCGACGGCAAGAGTATAAATGCCGACGCGCTTCGCCGCTTGTCAGTTGTTGATCGAAGGCCGACGCTGCCTTCGCCGCTATCAGTCCGAGACTGCTAACTGTGCAAGACTGCTGCTGTAATTAGACTTTCTCTTTACCGGACACAGGTTCGCCCAAATAAACAGTTAAATACCAACACGAAGTTTCCTGTCTTCGGCCACGTCACGACCCTGTGACAATATATATATATATATATATATATATATATATATATATATATATATATATATATATATATATATATATATATATATATATATATATATATATATATATGAAGTTATTAGGCTAATTGTAGTGTAAATGAGAAGAAAGAAATGTGGGTGAAAAGATAACTTGCCGTAGGCAGGATCCGTACCTGCGACCTTCGAATAACGAAGGTCGCAGGTGACGATCCCTGCCTTCCTGGGAAGCATGTGCACTTCTTGTGCGAAGCGCGACACGTATTTAAGTGCGTACGCAACCATCTCCACAAGCACAACGTTGCACAGGTGAGCTATAAAAAGGAACATTAAGATATGCTCTGCAATTCATTTGCACGTGTTTTGCTAGGCTGGAAAATGCAAAGTCGCCTACGATCATTACCGCCTGCTCTACAAAGTCGAAGAGAACCAGCAACTTTGTGTAGTGCCAAAATTGACGCAGGCACACATTGACCCGGACTGCATGTGAAAGATGAATATACGCCTTGCTGCGCAAGTAAAAAGGCACCATTGAAACTACACAAGCAAGCAATGTATTAAATATATTTGTAATATTAGTTAACAATGTTGTTGCTGGATTTGTTGTCGTGTGTAAACCACAATATGATTATGAAGCGCGCATAGTGCAACAGTGCTAACTTGTCTCGCTGTTGTACCCTTAACTACAGCTTCTCAGTCGTGGAACAGCAATAGGGTTGGAGCTTTATAGGAACCGTGGGGTTTCAGGACTAGAAAACTGCGAAGCCACTGCAGTTTTCACTAAAGAGGTGAATGATTTGTTGGACGCTCTCAATACAAAGCCGCCAAAGGAAGGAATTAGGCCTGGGTCATCAAAACAGAAGGCGAAATATGTATGCAGTCCTTGCATGGAAGGTGTGTCGACTTAATCGGATAATGTACCAATGGTTTTTGAACATGACGCTTTACATTGTGAAAAATGGCAATGTTCAATTTTGTCAGATATGCAATAAATATGAGCACATATGAAAGAAAAAATAAAGGCTCATACTTGTTTATGTGAAATCACAAAGCATAAAATCTAACTGCTTTCCATCTCCTTGAAACCAGACGTTAAGTAGCCATTTAGTGTTTTTTATTTGTTATCCAAGCAATAAATTTAAACATGACATAAGCAGTTCAAAGGATCTCAAGAGTGCTTTCATTTTTTTTACAAACGAAACCTCTACACTGAATGCATGCATTTTTAGAAAAGTATCTCACAACTATTATGTAGTGAAACACAGATGGTAGATGTAAGAGAAAATGAAGTATCGCTGGGAATCTCAAAACACGAGTCTAATTTCAAAACAAATGCCATGAAGAATCATTCAAAGGCACTCCATAAAAAGTTGGAGGTGAATCGAAATTGAACTCCGTGAAGCTTGGCAATAATGAAGCTACCTAGGTCAGGTGAATGTAACCGTTGTTGGTTATATTAACGAAAAAAGCTCCAACACTTCATGCCAGCTTTACATCTTACATACTTTAATTGTGCAAAAAATTTTTTAAAAATGTTGTTTATTCATGCTGTTTACAAAAGAAGGTGTTACTTAACTTTCGTGTTAGAACAAACATAGGGGCAGGTTTGTTGGCGGAATAGAAACATCTGTAGCATGGCAGCAATGTAACAATGCTTGGAAAGAACAGCCAACAAGCCAAAACGGCTTTGGTGCAGAAGTGCATACCTGGCAACAGAGAAACTCGTAAAATCTTCATGCAGGAAAGGGGGGTAGAGGGGGAATGAGTTACTGACGTTTTTTTTTATTTGTAGCTGTGATTGTGATGGATTTGCCTTTAGCGACAAGCATAACCATGTTTTGCCGCCACGATCCAAATCGACGCGCGGAATTATTTTCCCATTTTTTTGACATCGAACCAACAAAAAAATCAAAACCATAGGAAAAAAAAACAAGAGGGGTGGTGTTATGGTGGCTAGAAAGGTTTTCTTAGTGTCCTGAACGAGGCGAGAAGGCTGAAAGATTTTACGATACAGCCGCCAGAAGGCGCAACCACTCGCTGGCAGCGCGGCATTTACGTGTGCGAGTCCGCACTCTCAGGTGCTTCTCGTTGAAATTAAACTTTGTGGTAACGATACAAACTCGCTGTGCTTGTCACACAGGGTGCCGATAAACTATAAACGAAGAAAAAAAAACTGATTTTCGGAGTATCCTGCCAGGTTATCTTCATCTGAACAGCACATTCAAGTGGGATATATAGCGTGTATGGAACGAAGATGTAGGAGATTCAGGGCTTCAGTCCCAGTTTATTATCAGTCTTTTCCACGAAGTTGTGTTTGACTATATATATATATATATATATATATATATATATATATATATATATATATATATATATATATATATATATATATATATATATATATATATATATATATATATATATATATATTATAATGAGGCGTTTTAGAGTTGCACTCTTTTATAAAACAGGAGAGCGGTCACGACACGTTAAGTGGTAATGGCGGAACCAGCCTGAGTCGCCAGCCAACCAAACGTCGTCTTTTTCACCGACTGAGTCATACCCCCTGCCCTTCTGAGTAGCATTCATCTTCTTCACTACATTTTCCTCCCCTCCGGAAAAGAGCCATCCTGGCGACTCATGGGCAGGAGACAATAGAGGGATCGTAATATGGTTTTAGGCGGTCTATGTGGACGGTCTCACGTCCACGGCGTCGTTGATCATGGGGCTGTTCAAGCGGCTCCACGATGTAATTGACGGGTGAAGTTTGTTTAACCACACGGTAAGGTCCGTCATACTTGTACATCAGTTTCGTTGAGAGACCAGGGCTGGTTGAAGGGATGCGAAGCCAGACAAGGTCATCCGATGCATAAGAAGCCGGAGGCGTCGGGCTATCGCGGTGGTGTTTCTGGCGTTGCTGTTCAGCACTTGTGAAGGAGCGGGCAAGCTGACGACACTCTTCCGCGTATTTAGCAGCTTGTGACATCGTCGTCGACTCAGCAACATCCGGGTGGTAAGGAAGGATGGTGTCTAGCGTGCAAGAGGGCTCGCGACCATAAAGGAGGAAATATGGCGAGAAACCAGTGATTGTCTGGACAGCAGTATTATGCGCGTAGGTTACAAAAGGGAGAATACTGTCCCAATTGGTGTGATCGGTTGCGACGTACATCGACAGCATATCTCCTAATGTACGGTTGAATCTTTCTGTAATGCCATTTGTTTGAGGATGATACGCGGTGGTGGTGCGATGAATGACTTGGCATTCCTTTAGAAGCGATTCGACAGCGTCCGACAAAAACACACGCCCTCGGTCACTCAGGAGTTCACGTGGTGCACCGTGACGTAAAATGATCTGATGCAGTATGAAACGACCGACGTCGCTGGCTGACGCAGAAGAAAGTGGTGAAGTTTCTGCGTAGCGCGTAAGGTGATCGATAGCGACGATTACCCAGCGATTTCCAGCCGGTGTAATCGGAAGAGGTCCATACAGATCAATACCAACACGGTCAAACGGTCGGGCAGGACAAGGTAAGGGTTGTAGTGGAGCTGAAGAAGTTGGAGTGGGATTCTTCCGGCGTTGACAAGCGAGACAGGAACGTACGTAGCGACGGACGAAGCGATACATTCCACGCCAGTAGTAGCGGTGGGACAGGCGGGTGTAGGTTTTTAACACTCCAGCATGGGCGCATTGTGGGTCGGCGTGAAAGGAGGCGCATATGTCTGAGCGGAGACTTCTGGGAATGACTAGAAGCCATTGGCGTCCTTCGGAGAGATAATTACGTCTGTATAGCAAACCATCTCTGATAACGAAGTGCTGTATTTGACGGCACATACCTCTAGGGATATTTTGCGAGGGAGTTCGATTCAACAAGTTGATAAGTGAAGCGATCCATGGATCTTTTCGTTGCTCCTGTCGCATGTCACTGACACTAAGTGCAGATACGTCGGGGGCAGGCGAAGACGGCGGCTTGTCACTACATCGCAGAGGTGATCGGGACAACGCGTCTGCATCGGAATGTTTTCGGCCAGATCGGTAAACGACGTGGATGTCGTACTCTTGTAGCCGAAGCGCCCAACGGGCAAGCCGGCTGGTGGGATCTTTTAACGAGGAGAGTCAACATAATGCATGATGATCTGTAACCACGCTGAATGGGCGCCCGTAAAGATATGGTCGAAACTTGCCTATGGCCCATATGATGGCTAGACACTCTTTTTCGGTGACTGAATAGTTGGCTTCTGCTTTTGTGAGTGCACGGCTGGCGTAAGAGACGACGTACTCATCAAATCCAGGTTTACGCTGGGCGAGCACAGCACCGAGGCCAACTCCGCTAGCATTCGTGTGTATTTCCGTCGGGGCAAGAGGATCAAAATGTCGCAGTATAGGAGGTGACGTAAGAAGGTGGCGGAGTGTGGCAAATGCATCATCACAAGCTGACGACCAACTAGAAAGGTCTTTGTTGCCGGCAAGAAGGTCAGTCAAGGGCGATATGATGGAGGCGAAGTTGCGAATAAAACGACGAAAATATGAACATAAACCGAGGAAGCTGCGAAGTTCTTTTAAGGTCTTCGGCTTGGGAAATTCGGCAACGGCACGGAGTTTCGTCGGATCCGGAAGAATGCCATCTCTAGATACAACATGGCCCAAAATTAGGAGTTGTCGAGCGCCGAAGCAGCACTTCTTCAAGTTGAGCTGTAGACCGGCGGCGGTGAGGCAAGTAAGCACTGTCTCGAGCCGCTGAAGATGCGTTGAAAAGTCGCTTGAAAATATTACAACATCGTCTAAATAGCACAGACAAGTCTGCCATTTCAGGCCACGGAGGATGTTGTCAATCATGCGCTCGAAAGTGGCAGGCGCATTGCAGAGCCCAAATGGCATGACGTTAAATTCATATAAGCCATCAGGGGTAACAAAAGCCGTCTTGGGGCGATCAGCCTCAGCCATGGGAACCTGCCAATAACCTGAACGCAGATCTAGTGACGAGAAGAACTCCGCGCCTTGTAAGCAGTCAAGGGCATCGTCTATGCGAGGTAGCGGGTAAACATCTTTGCGCGTGATCTTATTCAACCGGCGGTAGTCGACGCAGAATCTTATTGAGCCATCCTTTTTCTTGACTAGAACAACTGGGGAGGCCCACGGGCTGTTAGAGGGCTCAATAACACCTCGCTTCAACATGTCGTCAACTTGTTCCGCGATTATGCGACGCTCAGATGCCGATACCCGATACGGACGCTGACGTAAAGGAGCGTGAAGGCCAGTGTCGATTTCGTGAGATACAGTGGAAGCACGGCCCAAAGTCAGTTGCTGGTGGTCAAAGCTGGCACGGAAGCGCTCGAGGAGGGCGATGATGTCGGTGCGCTGCTGGGCCGTAAGGTTGGGGTCGATGCAGCGCGAAATTGCGTCGGTGAATGATGGGGAAGAGGATGACGCGCAGCAATCAACAGCATCAATAGGTAGCGTAGTCGAGTGGTCAGGAACTACACGTGCACTCGAGGGATCAATGTCATCGGCAAAGCCCAGGCACTCTCCGCACAGTAACTTGGAAGGCGAGGGAAACGGATTTGATACATAAATTGCACTTGATCCATCGTGAATATTCAGAACGGCGAAAGGAATCAGGAAGCACTTGCGGCGAACAGCGGTTTCAGAAGGCGTAAAAAGAACAGTTGAGCCACTATAGACGTCACAGGAAAGCGGAACTAGGGCGGACGAGAACGGGGGTATCGAAGTGTCGGCGGCAACGAAAACTTTTGCAGGTGAAAGGGACGAGTCGAGTGAAGCAGCGTCGCATAACGGTGCGAACTCCACCTCCGCGCGAGCACAGTCGATGACGGCATGATGAGTGCAGAGAAAGTCCCAGCCTAATATAATGTCATGGGAACACTGCGGGAGCACTACGAACTCGACGACATATATATTGTCAGCAATAACGACACGTGCTGTGCATGCAGCAAAAGGGCGAATTCGTTGCTCGCTCGCAGTGCTTAAAACGAAGTCGTGTAGAGGCATTGTGACTTTTTTTAGTCGACGGCAAAGTTTTCCAGTCATTACAGACACTGCGGCGCCAGTATCGACCAATGCAAAAACAGGTATACCTTCAATGGAGACAGCAACGACGTTGGACGGCGAAAAACAAGGTCTTGTGGAGTTCGAAAGATCCGCAGTTCTTGCCCCCGGAACCGCGGCTCCTAGTTTTCCTCAGGGACAGGGCGAGGTCGACGGAGCATAGGGGAAAGGGAACGGCGTTGAGGTGAAGGCGACCGGTGTCTGTTGAAGTTCCGGCGAGGTGAAAATGTGTCCATGGTGGTAGTCTCGCCATATACAGCCGGCTCCGGTCGTGGGGGTAAATCATAATTGTTGGGCCTGACGTCGTCACGCAGGAAAAACTCACGCCGTCGACAAAATCGTGCCACGTGACCCGCAATTCCACAGGCGAAGCATATGGGGCGGTTGTCTTGAGTGCGCCAAGGGTTCTGAAAGCGTCGAGGTGGTTGTCGGGAGAAAGGACGGGCAGCCTGGTACATTGGCTCAGTCGGTACGACAAAGGGACGCGTGGACGTAGGCGTTCGCGACAAAGAAACGTGGCCATTCGCGACAGGTGGACGTCGGGTTCCGTTCAGTGCTTCGGCATAGGTCAATGGAGCAGCCACAGGTGGTGCGTGAGCTGTTGGTAGCGCCTCGGACACTTGCTCCTGGACTACTCGCTGTATTGATGGCGCTAAAGTAGATGGGGCACTTTCGGAGGTATAAGGCACGAGGGACAACTGGCGTGCGACCTCCTCTCGTACAAATTGCTTGATCTCGAGAAGCAAACTGGTGTGATCTATAGAGCCAGCCGACGTTAAAGCGGAGATGGTTGCACATGGCGCGGTAGCACGACGAGTGGTGTCACGCTGTTTCCAGAGCTCATCATAGCTCTGACACAGTTGGATCACTTCCGCTACCGTTTGCGGGCTTTTGGCGACAAGCATCTGAAATGCGTCGTCAGTCACGCCTTTCAAGATGTGTTTGATCTTCTCGGCTTCTGGCATGGCCGAGTTGACACGCCGGCAAAGGTCGACCACATCTTCGATATAACTGGTGTAATGATCACCATTCTGCTGAGCCCTGGTACGCAAGCGCTGTTCGGCCCGTAGTTTGTGAAGTGCTGGACGGCCAAACAAGTCCGCAAACGCCGTTCGGAAGGCCAACCAGGTGGGGAGGTCTCTCTTGTGATTACGGTACCACAGACTGGCGACGTCGGTTAAATAAAATTGGACGACAGTAAGCTTGTGTGCATCGTCCCACTTGTTGTGCTTGCTCACCCGGTCGTATTCGTCGAGCCAGTCTTCCGCGTCTTTGTCATCGGTTCCACTGAAGGTAGGTGGATCGCGTTGCCGAAAGGAGCCAAGACAGACAGGAGCTGCAGTAGTTGGAGCCGAGGCGGCCGCCTGCTGATCATCGTCCGTGGACATCGTAGCAACTGGAGGCAACGTACGGTTTCGCAGTTCCAGGATTAGGCGTTACCCAGCACTCTCCACCAATTATAATGAGGCGTTTTAGAGTTGCACTCTTTTATAAAACAGGAGAGCGGTCACGACACGTTAAGTGGTAATGGCGGAACCAGCCTGAGTCGCCAGCCAACCAAACGTCGTCTTCTTCACCGACTGAGTCATACCCCCTGCCCTTCTGAGTAGCATTCATCTTCTTCACTACAATATATATATATATATATATATATATATATATAATATATATATATATATATATATATATATATATATATATATATATATATATACAGCACTTACATCAAAGCAATACAAAAACTAGATAAAAAGATGCAAGGACAAGTGTTCTGATGCAGAGTGTGAATGAACAGCAAAAAAAAGAAGAAAGACAGGTATATCTCAATAAAATAAACACTAAATGATAAATAATTATTTAAAAATTAGCATCAGCCCACAATAAATTGAAATTCATGGACACATGAGGAATAAATATTGAACATATTAGAGAACTGTGACAAATCAAATGTATACATGCATTAACATAAACAAGTAAAACCTATAATTAAAAGTCAAGCAACGGCTAACTGCAAACTTTGATTTCTCAGTGCTCCTATTTGCAATGACACTTACCAAAAAAAAAACGAAATTTTTGCGTAAGGTTTAAACGTGGTTACTGGCACCGCCACATTGTCAGGTGTTCTTGTTTGTCTTGTTTTGAGGCCACTTTCTTATTCAGTGACTGTGAAAAAGTGCAGCCTGGTAAGTGCATAAAACTCTATTAAGTCCCCAGTGAGCCGTCGCTTATGTACTGTGCAACCGATTGATTCGAGTTCACGACCTTGCAGAAGAATCTAAATGCTGTCGTTCGCGATCAATTTCCACAACCTCGCCATTGATCACATGCTTGAACGTTGAGATAGTGGTCATCGAAATGTCGCGAACACACCACACGCGTTTCGTCAAGCTCCTTGTATTTTCTCTTGATGTTTCGTGCCCACCCTTGCAGGCGTACTGGGTTCGTGGGAGCTCTGAACAAGGATACTTTTTTCTTCGCATGACTTGTACCGCCTTTGCATAATGGCACGAAACAAGTGCTCTTTTTCATTTTAGCCAAATGGTACGTTGGAGAGGCTAGACAGATTCGCAGTTGCACGCGGGCACAACACAAAGCTCTCAAGACGTAGCTCAGAATGAAATGGCAGCAACAACCGAAGTCCAACATGACCCCCCCCCCCCACTCCAACTAGTGATGGCAGCTTTCTCCTTCCCTGTACGATCTAAACGAGACATACTGGTCTTCAAAAGAATTGACACCCTGATTTTCAAGGAAATTTTTCGCGGCTCCGTTCTGCGTGCGTAGAAAAGCACAGTAAAGCGGGTACATTTTCCAAATGAACAAATGGTACAGACAGCTCTAAGTAGAAAAAAAAGGTCGGTCCTCTGTTGCATACTTTTCTTTTTCGTTTGTACTTCATCAGTCGGGCAGTTACTTGTTGACCATTCCAGCCTTTGTCAGCTGAAACATCCGCCTAGTATGGGGGAGGGGTGGAAAACTCAAGTAAAATGCATTTTGAGGAAGATGTCTTGGTAAGACAGTTAAATTATGTGCGTAAGTCGAACTCCTAGATTGTGCATCTGTAGAAGGCTATATGGTTAGTAAAAATTTTATTTATTTCCTTCTATTCCTGCCACGAAGATACTTAGCGATAATATCTACGGTTGAAATGAGACTTTCGGAAAGCAGTTTTGTGGCAGGGACGCCGTTTCACTACCACTACCTGCAGCCCGTTGTCGAACAGACAGGGCTGCGTTGCGGTGCATAAAATTTGATTTCTCCGCTGGCGCTTGGGAAGGCGCCCATCACGACACCAGGAAAACTTTTCTAGCCACTATAGTAGTGGTCCCAAATGTAAGTGCAAACATCGACGTCGAGGCTGGTAGGTGTTCTGTGGTTGCGTTCTCATAATGGCGTGGAGTGGCCGAACACACGACGGTAGGGTTTCCCAGTAAGGTGAGAGTCTCAACGGGGGAGCACAAATGCTCCCGAAATTTCGCACCATCAAAACAAGTAAAAATTTGATTTCCGTCAAAACAACTCGCGCATGTCAGAAAAGCTTTGGCTTTTCTTGCTGCTGCATTCTTCGGACAGGAACGCCAAAACGCCTCCAGCCTTTTTTACGTCTTTACCGCCTTTAATCTACTGCTGCGTCAGGCACGTGCCCTTGGAGCTCGTAGATCGCTATCGCTGCGGCCGCGCCTTTGTGCGCGGCTGTTGCGGCAAATGGTAGTTTTGTTTTCAATCCACATGCCTTGAAAACTAAGTCGTTTTATGCTATCTATCATCGCAACTGGAGCGGTTCTTCTACAGAGTTTGCGAAAAGCAGCCTTGCTTTGACTGGTTGAGCGCTGGCCGCGTGCACACTTTCGGAGTTCTGTCAGTAACGTCGTCGCCGTACACGATCGTGTCGAACGAACGCCGTTTCGTCCACAGCAGTTGTGGCAACGACAACCACACGTACGGTAAAAGACAGTGCGTGCGCTGGTCGCACACTCTCTTCCGAACTTTCGAGCACGCTGCTTTCGATCGGCTTTCGTTCGACAGTTTCGGTACTGAAGTTTGTATCACATATAGTGAACTAAAGTATACTATAACATCACACGCCGTTATTAGGATAAATGTTGGGAACATTCGAATTTCGGCCCAACGGGCACGTGAATTTGGCTTGGAAAATTCCATAATTCGTATCTGCCGCTGTTTCGCATCACTGAGGCCCTACTGTACGTTTATATGAATGCCTCTCAAATTCGTTTATATTGAAATACGGTGGGCTCGCAAAAAGCCTGCAAGGTACTGACCTGCATTTTTGTCAATGTGGCCATATCTTGCACGCTTACAAACTTACAAAGAAAAAAAAGCGGTCGAAATTCGGGAGTTGTCCCGAATTGATGCAGTGATCGAAGTGCTGCTCTAACTGCTCCAAAAGAGAAACGCTGCTCCAAAGTGCAATATTTGGTAGTAACTGCTCCAAACGTGCTCCAAAATGGTGTTGGCCAACTAAAAAGAATGGACTTGAATCATGGGAACATCCCGTGAGCCTAAGCGAAACCAAAAGCAAGCTGTATAATAAAATTGACTAGAGGGGACTCGCTGGGATCGTTCAGCGACCATGGGATTGATGGGTAGTACACACATGTGCCTAGTCTTCGTACTTGCGGGTGGCGAATCTATCATTCCAGTATGCTACTCAATGGCATAAATCCAGAAAAATCTAAAGGGGTGACACATATCAGGCCATGGTGTCCGATTCATATTTTTAGTATGAGATGTATTTTTATTTTTATAAGAATAATGCTTTCAAATAATTTTTTTAAACACGAGCATAAGGTCCGAGTTCCCTGCACCCAATAAATTGGGCCTTATATGCGCCACGGTGCATACGAGGGCGCAGGGTGCGTCAAAAGCAGATGTTCGCAGAAACATGCAAAACAATTTGTTAAGAGTTGCATAGGAGTGGTGTATAGCATATCGCTAACGTGCGGACGCATGTACATCGGCCAGACTGGGTGTTGTTTGAATATACGCCTCAGGGAGCATCTGAGTTCCTTAGAAGGTAGTCCTTTTTGCGTGTTAGCTTCCCATTGCCATTCCTGCAAGTGTCAACCGTTGTTTGAAAAAACAAGTGTACTGTTCCGGCATCCGCTTCAAACCACGCGTGAAATTTTTGAAGCATATCACATTTCTAGAAATAAGAATTAATGTATCAGCCATCCGTCATTATCACTACTTGACTGTGAGTTTAACTACATTGATAATTCGTAGACAAGTGCTTAGAATGAACGCCAGGCTTGCTGCTCACACTATCATCCCATTTTCCTGTTGGCATGCGCAACCTTGTGTACTTATATGTCCTTCGAACGTGAGAATAAACCAGTTGTTAGTTGAGCGTTCATGCTGTGTGCCTCCTCTTTGGTTTGTGCCTGTGTTCACCCCCGCGCTCCCAGTTCGCTGAACCATCATGAATTACCAACTAGCCCACCTTCCCATCCTATTCCAAGCTAGAGCAATTGCATTGTTTTATTCTGCCTCTTTTTTTCACCTTTTTTCAATTTCCATAGTTCACACAGCTCAAGGGCACTTAAAATCAGGCACGCAGTAAAAGGTAAAAAACCTTTTAAAAAGTTGATTGCACCATACTTAACTATTAACTCAGTTATATCACAGGCTAAAAATAAATCTAAAGGGGACACTTGCAAGGGCTGCCCTCTCCAGCCTAAACACAAGAAAAATCCAAACTCATTGACCCCCCCCCCCTGATTTACGCGAATAATGCTACTATACGGCTTGTATACTAGCTGAATACTAGCATATGGCATGTTTAATAATAAATATAAATATTTATTAGATGCTTAAGTGATGACTTCAGGAGTTGTTAGGAACATGCATCTGCTCCGAAAACATCAATAGGAACTCTAAGCTATAGCATTTTTTTCTGCTCCAAAGACACTTGAGCCTGCTCCAAAGCACCATTTTTTTTTACTTCACAGTCTGCTTCAAAAAGGAAAATGTGGCTTCCATACTTGGAGAGGATAACACCAATACATATTGTTCTCTCCTGGTGGCAGAATATAGGACAACGTCGTTTTTTTGGCCTCTGCGACTAGCTACGGCAATGAACCATAGCAAATCGCGGAGTCCAGGCTATTTTACTAGTTTTATATTTTTGTTTATAGGAAATGACATATTTTTCGGAAAATTTCTGGCAAGATTCGTAAAATCGTAAGTGCGGTCAAAATTTGTACATTTTACGGAAAAAATTGGAAGAGTTCGCTGGTATGCCACTGGTGGCCCACCTGGTTCCATTAGGTGAGTTACGAAGACATTGAGCTGGAGAAAGAGGCGCGCTATGAAAAGCGGCCTATTTTCACGCCTGGCGCGGCACTGTCAAAAATGTGGGTGCGTTTTATAGTTGAGCAATACTTCTGTCTTTTCTAGCACAAAAACAGGACAACGAGAGAAATAATGGAGGCCTTCTATATTCATTAAAATGCTTCCACATGCCTAAGCCAGCCATCTATTAATTTATTAACCAGTGAAGGGGCTTACCTAGATAAGTTTTCGATGCTGAGAGCAGGCCAGCGATAGCAACCTGCTTGCTTGCCATGACATCTGTGCATGGTCTTTCACCTCAGCTGTTTCATTTTTCTGTATGATGTCTTCATGCGTAGGAAATACAGGGGTTTTGCTTTTTTTTTAAACTCGGAGGTGATAGCTGTCCCCTGGTTTTTTTTTTCAGATTGTAGTTTCACGCTTGCGTTTCCGTGTTTGGTGCAGGGTAAAACCTGGCCTTTTTCTGGGAATAAACTTTACTTCAAAGGAAGTGAATGCTCGTCTGTATACCTCTGTCTTTAGTTGCTTGTCTGTTTACACGCTCTAAATTCCGCTGTGTTCAAGTACAAACTCGCCCACGTTTCAGTGCTTTTGAAGCTCGAGAATTGGATGTCTTCCGCCATTTATTATTCCTGTTGAACTCGCACTCTCTTCTTCACCCTGATCTCTCGCATTGACAGTTCTGGCACAGACAACTTCACGAAATGTTTTTCTAAATAGATAGCCAGCACTGTAACCACAATCACCAACATTAAACCCGCAAAGAGAGTTTTTAAAAGCAGCCTCAAGACCTGGTGTGGCTCTGTGGTAGGACACTTGATTTCCATGCAGAATACTTCAGTTTGATTCCTGATATTTGTTCTTTGCAATCTTTCGACAAACTCTCCCTATGTGTGCTTTTCTTAGTGCTCTCGCATTTAAAAGACCCCGGCACCAAACTTGGAAACTTGTGTTATTTGATAGCCCTGCATGCTGGACCACTTCTAACCGATTGTTAGTTATGAACGTTGCCTCTCAGATATCTTAAAGTAAGGGTGCGTGCTCATCCAAGTTGTTAGGCCCAATCGACATTTTTTGTGGTTTGACGTAGACATCGAACCCTTCGGGATGTTGCACAGGTCAAGCGAGTATTGTTAGCGTCAGAGAACATTTTCGGGGTGTGCACAATACCCCAACTGGCACTCGTTGAGGACTAATGTTTGTCACCTCTCTTACTCTGTTGTTAGCTGCTCTCAAGGTGGTTTTTGGCGGTTTTCGCCAGGAATGTTTTTCTTTTTTCTGAGGGAGACATGCTCAAAGCACCCACATTTTTTTCATTCTTCACCACCTGCGGGTGCCTCTATATCAAAACAATGCGTTTAGTGTTTCTAAAACTTGAGCGCAGGAAGTCTCAGGTGCTGTCCTACTGTGGGGCCGTAGTTACTGTATTTAGGGGGGAGTTTCAAATCGACGTGAAATTGTTCTGAATTAATGGTGCTAGCAATAATTATATGATGTGTTGAAGCAACGATTCAATTTCTGCATTACCAGACGCAAAGCTACAAGTTAGCGTAACAAAACGCCAAAAAAAGCTTTCGTTGTCAGAAATTCTTCGAATAACCAATGTCGTCGTTCCTTGGTAGACATAAACTGTCAAACAGCTGTGATGCATCCCCGTATACTCGACTCGTGTTATACAGGTATGTGCCTGAGGAGTCGAGAGGAAAGGGTTTGACGATGTGCACGAAATTTTCGGTATTAATGTCATGATCAGCAACACATTATCGTCATACCCTCTCACCCTCCTATACTAATTTTGCTCTACCCCAAGTTAAGGATGTGATCACGAGAGCACCCAGTCATAAGCAGCTAGAAAGATAAATAGATAGGTAGATAGGAAAGCTCAAAAGTGCCTTCACATTTAAAATAACTGATGCAGGCTGTTTTATATTCAGTAACTTCCACATTAGACCACTTGATGCAAAATTTTTATTGCTACATGTTTACATCATAGAAGCGTGCAGTTACCTCGAAATCAGAAAGTTTGGGCTGAGGTTTCTTTACAGGCTCTCAAAGGCGAGCCCGTAGGCACCTCATCTTCATGGCTTTTTGTTTCCGTGAACTAAAGACAGATGGAACGCGAGATAGTCTTTTGGTGAAAAGGATGCATTGCAATGCACAAAAGAAAAGGGCTGCTCTCCTGTGTGAGTGCGAAAATGATCTTTGAGTTTGTCTTTCCGCGGAAAGAATGCATTGCAGACGACAAAGAAGAAAAGGGATGTTGTCCTGTGTGACTGCGCATGTGTCCATTGACAGAATATTTACGCGTAAAGTATGCATTCCAGTAGACACAAGAAAAGGGATGCTCTCCTGTGTGGGTGCACATGTGGTGATTGAGAGTACGTTTCCGAGAAAACGATGCATTGCAATGCACCCAGGAAAATAGTCCCTCTCCAGTGTGAAGGCAAATGTGGCCAGTCACGGTGGCTTTTTGTGAAAAGGATGCATTGCAGTGGACACAGGAAAAGGGGCGCTCTCCTGTGTGGGTCCACATATAAACCATGAGCTTGGAATTGTGAATGAATGCAGCCGGACAAAGGTAGCATTGTAAGAGGGGCTTGTCCATATGTCTTTGTCACATAGTCTTTGTCAGATAGGTGCACTGCTGGCAGGAATGCAGTGGGCTTTTCTTGAACACCAGTGAAGAAGAATGGTCCAGGATGTTAAAGACGAGGAACCTGCAACGCCTTCCAGTGCTCAAGGGCAGTGTAGGTTATGTGTTATACGTACCGTGGAACTCGAATACAACAGGAGACATTAAGAAAGTTATTTTGCATGAAAGTAAAGTAGATGGTCACCTTTTCTCAGGAATGAGAAGGCTACTTTTATGGCGAGAGTGCACCGACCTAGCGCATCTTTCGAAAATTCCCATTCTGCTTCCCATGAAAGCTATAATTTGTAATAGAAAAGGGCCATTGTCAATAACGTGATGATGCTGAGGATTCTAAATTGATAAAAAATTTATTTTACGCATTTACAACAGGTAAATGGAGCTGAAAGAGTATCCTTCATTTCTCAGATGTTTCTTATCTCTGATGGGTGGCTGAGTCCACCAGCACGGACTAATCTCTTTCCCTCTCTCGTTCTTGCAGCGGTGCTGTCTGGTTCAGAACTGCTAACAGGACTATGCTGCGAGAAATCATGGCAAACAAACATGCTGAGTGCATTCTCTTGCTCCACACTGGTGTTATTATGATGCAGGTTTTTAAGAGAATGGTACACTCGTGAGCGACGGCTGCAATAGTCGACTGTGTCAGTGTGATTTTCATTGTGATCAGACAAAAAGGCCTTGCAGTGACCATTGGCAGCACAGCACCACATGTGAAAACAGTCTCATTGTTAGATAATGCTCCAAGGCAAGGTTCTTGTGTGCTTCTTCTGAGGGCATTTTCTTTTGCCACCAAAGTGAAATTACAATGAGGGATGTCCGCTTGACAAAGTAGGATACCTACGCGAGGAGCATAGGACTGTGTAGAAGGGTGCCTTGGGCTTCTTCGGAACAGCTTCAGGGGTGGTGGGAATGGGAGGCTTTGGCACCGGTATAGAATATTTTTTAAGAGCTTGTATTTTGTTTTCATCCATTGGCAACGAACTATGGGCTGTCCTGTGTAGCAGCTATTTCAGAGAGTGCTATTTATGCCGGCTTTTTTTTCCTTTCAGGCTATTAATATTTGGATCTTGTGACAGTGACAAGTTAAGCTTTCATTGGAAAATGCCCCTCAAGTACCTCTCGACAAAGGGGAACTCTAGCGATTTTTTGATATTCATTAATTTCAATAAAACTCTGAACATAAGTTTTTGTCGGTACCATGCTGTCCTTTAGTTTTTAGAAAACCAATTTTAGAAATTGGTCGCCAATTCTGGAATCACGTTTGTAAATGCGGGCTCCTACTTCTTTGTAAAACCTTGCCTTTATTCTTTATTCAATATGTACCCCGCTTAGCGGAAAGGCGCTGAAGCAGGGGAGTTACAATGTCGAGAAAAACACATCTTCATTATTACAGCACACTTGTTCACTTGATAAGCAATTATATTCTCTAATGGAGCAAACAAAAAATGAATAAGCATATAAACCAGATTTGGTACGGTACTCTAAAATCTTGAAAATATGATCACTTTAGGAAGAGATATAATGAAGACTGTGAAGGTACTTTTTTTTTGCGAATGCCGAGTTTATCATGAAATATTTCGTACAGGAGCCTTAGGCGCAGTTTCTTTCGACGCAATGAGAGTAATTTTCATCGTAATTCGTCTTTCATGAATGAAACTGCAATTCCCTGTGTACCGACCTAGGACAAAACTTGGAGCTCATTTTGTATTTTTTCAAGTTTATAAATTAAAGTACTTTGCCAGGGGTCCCACACGGCACAATCATATTCAAGCATAGGGCGAATGCATGTTGAATGCGCCATTGATTTTAACCCTGCCAGCGCATGTCTCAGGCTACGCTGTATAAAATTGAGTGACTTGACGGCCTTCGCAACAAGTGATACAATGCACGCATTTCATGAACAGTCGGCTAAAGAATTTACACCTAAATATTTATAATGCTGTTTTTGTGTTACTATACTAATGCAGATGAGATACTCTGAAGCTAACTTAGCATTTTTACACGTGAAAGTAACATGAATGTATTTATTGGCATTTAATGTCATTTTCCACCTTGAACACCATTTTTGAATGTGCGATAAGTCACTTTGGTGCAGAGCGACATCACTCATATTTCTAATGCCCAGCAGACGAATGCAGTGCGCACTTTCTTCGACAAGGAGACGACAACGCGAGCACGCGTGTTAGTCGTCGTTGTCGTCGGGTCTTACACTAACCGCCGTAATCGGAAACGCTCTTTGACTTGAGCGTACCTTGTCTCCGCCTTCAATGCACGGCGTTTGAAATTCCTTTGTGCATTTGTGCTGCATTGAAGGCGATGGCAAGTCGTGTTCATGCCAAAGGGCGGTTATGAATACAAAGGTAAGCATACACAATACATGGGTTGCACAGACGTTACTTCCAAGAACGAAAGGACCGAAAGCCGCCACGTTTAAGAAAAGGCGCGGTTGTGCAGTCGAGAGCTTTTCAGCGGCGAGATGTATTCTCTCGACGTGCCACTGGCTTCACCGCACATATTTGTCCTGTTTTTGAATGGAGAACAAGAAGCGGGACGTCTGCTTCAAAAGGCAAGGCACATCCAAGCGTTAAAATGTTTAGCTTGCCTGCAATTATAATAAATCACTGCATGCAAACAAGGATGTCCGAAAAGCTCTGTAGCTAATGAATGGCACTCATCTAAAAAACACAGCCGTGTCTGGAAACTTCCCTTCGTCACGGTTAAAGGCATTTTCCAGATGTGCCCAGGTTTAACATGTTTAATTACTGATGTGATTAGACCGCTTGTCCAGAATGCTCGTCAGATATTCGCAGCGATATACAGCGGAGTTTTTTCCCCTTAAAGGGGCCCTGCAACACTTTTTGAGCATGGTCAGAAAACGCTGCCGATCAGTAGTAGAGGCACGCAACAACACGCGAGCCAAACATTACAGTGCAGCACACCGCCTGGAATTCACAATAAAGTATCAAAGTCTGCTACAAATTGCTTTCTTTTCTCTCGACAAATCACGAAATATGACCAAAAATTACACGTAGCAAGCTCATCTATCAGCCACTGGCTGATTTGAACATGGTGCACTCGCTCATTACAGCGATTGCCGCGGGAGGCTGCTACTCGCCTACGCGTGCGCAAGCAATCACGCTAAAAAAGCCGTGCATTCGGAGAAAAAAGGTGCTCATGGTCACAAGGCCCGTGTGACGTTTTTCTGTGGCCTGCCATTCCTACCTGCTTAGCTTCCAGTGTTTTCGTAGGGGTGAGAGGAGAGAGAGAATGCAATTGCATGCATGCGACAAACCTTTGTAACTCCACTCGCACTAGACGGATTCTTAACATTTTTGTGGCATTGAATTCGTGAGGCAATAAGCTCTTTGAGGAAATTAATTTCATGGCTTCTTGAAAAAATGTTTCAGGGCCCCCTTAAACGCAACTCGCATTGCTCAGTTTTGCCTAACAGTGCAACTTTTGTGAAGGTATTCTTTATTTAGGGACAACCTGAATGGCGCAAACCCAGACTGGGCATCAAGCCTGCTGCTTGACCACGGCTGTTATGACAGCACTACTGCCACAGCATCTGCACGTTCTCACCACTGTAATAGTGACAAAAGAGCAAACTGGATACCGTCGTTACAGGCATGCTGTTCATGGAGCTTAGAACAGGGTGCAAAAGGCGCATTTGCTCCTTCAGAACAATACTATCAATCCCCCTTCCCCCCTCCGGCTCACAATGCAAACGGGTTCGCACCCATAAAGACAAAATCATGTCAATGCCCATGCGTTTGAACAAGGATGAAGATTTACTTGACCATGCTTCTTCTATATAGCCATGGGTTCGGGCAAGGATGAAGATTTACTTGGACCATGCTTCTCCTAGTTGACAAAACAAAACAAGCTTTGAATGTAATCTGAAACAGCAACACTAACTTCACTTGGAATGATGACACTGCGATACAAGCTGCTTTGCTCCTACACTATTCTTCGAACTGCTGCTGAAATAGCGGTGGCCATCCAGCGACTTGTAACCCTCACTTATCGCAGCATGATGCGACTTGTTGAAAGCACCAAATGATCATTGAATGTAATCTGAAACAGTGTAGAGAGGAAGAAGAATATGTGCCGCAGTGGGTCACGCCTTTAGCAGGAGGAGCCAAGCGCGAGCGTTTGCCCGATTGCTGTGATTCCTGAGTCCGTTGCTGCCGCCCGCTTTCCGCGTCAATAGACCTACCGTTCAAGTGCTACTTGTGCCAATAAACCCCGTTCCAGAGTAGTGGAGGTGCTGGGTACTTCAACCTGGAACTCCGCAACAGGAAACTACCTGCCATCACAGAAATGGCTGAAGAAACCACCCAACAAGGTACGACCCAGCCTCCGATGGTCATCGTGCCCACTTCGCTACGCGTGCGCGATCCACCTTTTTTCGACGGTACCGATGAGCAAGACGTCGAAGATTGGCTGTCGACATTTGAAAAGGTAGGCGCAAGCAACAAGTGGGACGACCCTTCGAAGCTTCAATATGTACCCTTCTACCTGAAAGAAGTGGCGAGTCTCTGGTTTAACAACCACCAGTCGGAATTCGCCACTTGGGGTGCCTTTAAGCTACGCATCACCGATGTGTTCGGTCGCCCCGAGGTACGCAAGCTCCGTGCCGAACAGCGCCTACGGGGACGCGCACAGCTTCAGGGGGAAGGCTTCACAAGCTACATCGAGGATGTGCTCGACTTGTGCAAGCGCCTTGACCCTTCAATGATCGAGGCAGACAAGATCAAGCACATCTTGAAGGGGATAGGCGACGACGCCTTCCAGATGCTGCTGGCCAAGGGCCCCCGTACCGTGTCTGAACTCGCCACTCTTTGCCAGAGCTTCGAGGAATTGCGCAAGCAGCGGGTCATGACACGGCGGCCAGCGACTACCGACGGAACTCTCGCGGCATTGACCCTAGGTGGAGACAACAACACAATCATGTCGGAAATCAAACGATATGTGCGCGAGGAGGTGGCCCGACAACTTTCGTGTCTGTCGTATCAACCGGCAACGGAACCCTCTTCTGAGCGTCTCGCGCCCGCCATCAGACAGGTAATACAGGCGCAGGTATCTGAGGCACTGCCGCCCGTCTCTCAGACAACACCTGTCACCGCGCCATTGACTTACGCTGCTGTTGCTGCTACTCCACCACGACCTCCACTTCGGCCGACTCCCCAGCCTCTACGAGTACCAACGACGCCAGTTCCAGCAACACAACAGCGCTATCACGGAAACCCTTGGCGCACAGTTGACAATCGTCCGATCTGTTATGCATGCGGATATCCAGGTCACGTGGCGCGCTTCTGTCGCCGGCGCTTCGCAACGGGCCCGGCTGCTGCTCCAAGGTACTCTGACGACTCTTTCCCGGCCCCGTACAACGCGCAACGAGAAATTCCCCGTCAATATGACCGACAATCAGTGCAACGCGACCCGTCCCCATCCGAAATAGACCACCACCCTGCTGCCGACTACCGGCCATTCGGTCCCCGTCGCCCATCCTCACCACGCCGCTACCGTTCTCCGTCCCCGCTGCATCGCCGACCGAACTCCGCAGAGACGGAAAACTGACTGCCGCAGCTCCGGAGGCACGAGCTGCGAAATCGTCGCATTGTAGAAGTCCTCGCCCGTCCCCCACAAACGTTCTGGAACTGTTTGTTGAAGGTCTACGAACTCTTGCGCTTGTTGACACGGGTGCCGCCGTATCTGTGATAAGTCAAAAACTCTGCCGTTCGATACGAAAAGTAACGACGCCGCCTTCCGACGTATTGCTGAATACCGCGAGCTCGCAACCTATTCGACCAGTCGGAGCATGTACAGCGAGAGTAATCATTCAGGACGTCCTGTACCACATCGAGTTTCTCGTGTTGACCACTTGTGCCCACGACGTGATACTAGGATGGGATTTTTTGTCACGGCACCACGCCGTAATTGACTGCGCTCGCGCGCAGGTAGAATTATCTGTGTTTTCAGATGCGCCATCTACTGACAATGAGCGCACTCACCTGGGCAAGCTTCTTGTTGCTTCCGACGTTGATGTTCCTCCTTTTAGTGCCATCGTTGTCCCCGTCAATCGCACTGAATTGTCCGGCTCTACCGTTGTGTTCTCCCCATCTGACGTTTTCAGTCGCCGCCACGGTACGTCTCTGCCATACGCCGTTCTGCCACCTCATCAAGATACTTCCGGAATTGTCGTTTGCAATCCTAGCTCATGCCCTCTCACCTTAAGAGCTCTTGAAACACTGGGCTATGTTCATCGTGTTGACGACAACGTTATTGTGCCTATTGAGTCCCACGACCCTGGCCAGCAACTTCAGCTGAACGCGGTTACTCCTCTTTTTACGCGGGATGACTACTCCTCGGATATCTTCAATCGTTCCATCGACAGCAAGCTTCCTTCGGATCAACGGGACCAGCTAATAGCCCTTCTGCATGAATTCCGAGATTCATTTGACCTTCCTCAAAAGGCACTCAGTCAAACTAACACCGTCGCTCACACAATCTACACCGGAACGCACCCTCCTTTGCGGCAACGCCCCTACCGCGTATCACCTAAGGAACGAAGTGTAATTGCAGAGCAGGTGGATGATATGCTTCAACGCGGCGTCATCAAACCATCTTCTAGCCCCTGGTCTTCACCTGTTGTGCTAGTGAAGAAAAAAGACGGTTCGATTAGATTTTGTGTCGACTACCGGCGACTGAACAAAATTACACGGAAAGACGTATACCCTCTTCCCCGCATCGACGATGCTATCGATTGCCTACAAGGTGCCGAATTCTTTTCTTCGCTGGACTTACGTTCGGGTTACTGGCAGGTTCCGATGGCAGAGTGTGACCATCCCAAAACAGCGTTCGTTACGCCGGATGGCCTATACGAATTCATGGTTATGCCATTCGGTCTGTGCAATGCACCTGCAACGTTTGAGCGAATGATGGACAGCATTTTACGCGGCCTTAAATGGCAGATATGCTTATGTTACCTCGATGATGTTATCGTATTTTCGCCTGATTTCCCTACCCACGTCGACCGTCTGCGCACCATTCTTCAGTGTCTTACCAAGGCAAACCTCCAACTTAACCTAAAGAAGTGCCACTTTGGGGCTCGCCAACTTACTATACTTGGTCACGTTGTGTCAAAGGATGGAATTTGCCCCGACCCAGACAAACTTCGAGCCGTAGTCGACTTTCCGAAGCCGACTTCACTCAAAGAACTTAGGAGCTTCATCGGCTTGTGCTCGTATTTTCGTCGTTTCGTCCACAACTTTGCAACAATAATAGCCCCACTTACACAACTACTGAACGGTCCAGCTAATCTTTCTAACTGGTCCCCGGCATGCGACGAAGCTTTCCTTACACTGCGCCGCCTACTTACGTCCCCACCAATTCTACGCCATTACGACCCAAGTGCCCCCACTGAAGTGCACACAGATGCCAGTGGCGTTGGTCTGGGAGCAGTACTCGCGCAACGAAAGCCCGGTATTCCGGAGTACGTCGTCGCATACGCAAGCCGCGCACTGACAAAAGCGGAGATGAACTACTCCGTAACTGAAAAAGAATGCCTCGCAATCGTTTGGGCGTTAAGCAAGTTTCGTCCTTACTTGTACGGACAGAGTTTCGACGTTGTGACCGATCACCACGCGCTTTGTTGGTTGGCGTCGCTAAAAAATCCTTCAGGTCGCCTTGGACGTTGGGCTCTTCGCCTACAAGAATTCGACATTCGTGTCGTCTACCGCTCAGGACGAAAACACTCTGATGCGGACGCCCTCTCACGATCACCAGTGAGATCCCCCGCAGACCTGCATTCGGATACCAACTTCTCCATCGCTCCCATTTCCGTCACAAGCATGTCGTCTGAACAGCGAAAAGACCCATGGATAACATCTCTCCTTAACATTCTTTCTGACTCTTCAAAGTCTGCATACCCACGCGCTCTTCGCCGACAAGCCACACATTTCGCGATACGGGATGCGCAACTATACCGCAGAAACTACCACGCGGATGGTCGTAAATGGCTTTTGGTTATACCACACCACATGCGATCTGATGTCTGTGCGTATTTCCATGCCGACCCACAACATGCTCACGCTGGTGTGTTAAAAACATATCAGCGGATCCGCCAGCGTTACTACTGGCGTGGTATGTACACTTTTGTACGAAAATACATTCGGTCTTGTTCATTATGCCAACGACGAAAAACAGCTGCCCATTCACCCGGATTATTACAGCCTCTACCGGGTCCGGCGCGCCCTTTCGACCGCATTGGTATCGATCTATATGGTCCCCTTCCTTACACTGCCACTGGAAATCGATGGATCATTGTCGCCGTCAACCATCTGACAAGGTATGCTGAAACAGCTCCACTACCTACGGCAGGTGCACGTGACGTAGCCAATTTCGTTTTGCGACGCTTCGTACTGCGTCATGGGGCACCACGTGAACTACTAAGTGATCGAGGGCGTGTCTTTTTATCCGAAGTTGTACAACAACTCCTTCGGGCATGCCGCACGGTGCACCGCACCTCTACAGCCTACCACCCGCAGACCAACGGTCTAACTGAGCGCTTCAACCGAACGCTAGGAGACATGCTCGCCATGTATGTCAATTCCGACCAATCAAACTGGGATGTCATTCTCCCATTTGTGACCTATGCGTACAACACCGCGACGCAGTCAACCACAGGCTTCTCGCCTTTCTTTCTTCTATATGGGCGTGAGCCATGCTCCACCCTTGACACCATTTTGCCGTATCGTCCCGACGTCTCCGAGTTCAGCCCTCTTTCTGAAATTTTTCACCACGCTGAAGAGTGTCGTCAGTTGGCCCGATCATTCACCTCGGACAAGCAAGCATTCGAAAAAGACCGCCACGACCGCGACCAGCAAGTCGAGACTTTTGCCGTGGGCTCGCTTGTCTGGCTCCGACTTCCCTTCCACTCCCCAGGTCTGTCCGCTAAGTTTGCCTCCAAGTTTCACGGTCCTTATCGCGTCGTCGAACGTCGATCTCCTGTCACATACGTGATCGAGCCGATCACGCCATCTACAGACAGGCGATGCCTTGGTCGTGAGACTGTCCACGTGAGTCGTCTCAAGCCATATCACGACCCACTCCTAATCTCGTCACCTTGACTTGCCAGGATGGCTCGTCTTCGTCGCCGGGGTATTGTAGAGAGGAAGAAGAATATGTGCCGCAGTGGGTCACGCCTTTAGCAGGAGGAGCCAAGCGCGAGCGTTTGCCCGATTGCTGTGATTCCTGAGTCCGTTGCTGCCGCCCGCTTTCCGCGTCAATAGACCTACCGTTCAAGTGCTACTTGTGCCAATAAACCCCGTTCCAACAGGAACATTAACTTCGCTTAGAAGGATGACACTCTGCGATACAAGCTGCTTTGCTGCTACACTATTCTTCGTACTGCTGCTGAAATAGCGGTGTCCATCCAGCGACTTGTAACCCTCACTTGTCGCAGCATGACGCGACTTGTTGAAAACACCAAATGATTAGCAGTGTTGCCTTGTATCACTGCAGGCAACCGATCGATTTTCGATGCAGCGTACTTGCCATTACGCAGAGGGTGAGGGCCGATGCCAGCAACGTACCAGAGGACCCCACAAGCTCGTCAAAGTACGGTGGTCAAAGCGCGTGCACGTTTTCTTTCCCCATGTCACGTCCCAAAACCAGAAATGATGCCATGTGTAAGCCATGTATTTTGAGCAACGAGGGTATTGATTCAGGGCATGTCACATGCTTCATACACCGACAGGTTGAAATAAAAAGGCACTGCTTCCACACTCAGATAGTAAGTGCAATACTCGCTGAACTTGTCACTGGCAGGTTCAGACGAGCTGGCACAGCTTGACTGCACGTTCGTTGACATCGCTTTTCATGTTTCATGCTTTTCACGTGTCACAAGAAGCACAAGAGATATGTTTACACTCTGTCCAGCTGCGTGTAGCGGATTTCGTAACATCGTCACATACGAATTTAGTGATGTTATCTAATACCTACTATAGATGACTGAGGAGATCTCCGTTTAGGTTTCTGCTTTGACTCATTGTTCATTGCCTAATTAAAATTATTGACGAGTGTCTGGGCAAAATGATGCGGTATAGCTGTTACAGGAAATAATATTTTGTGTCGATGAATATTTTGTGCAATATTTTCTGTTGATGTAGAACAGAAGCGACGGGTTAAACTGCGACTAGTTAAAAAAAAGCCTTGAACTGCGTAGCAAGTGGTTTGTGAAAAACAAAACTGCTTCTAAGAACACATGGCATCACCGACATTGTCAGTGAATGCTTTCGCAAAGATTCGCTGGGCAACACAACGCGTGTAATTGGTTCGTCTACAAATCAGTACCCTTCAACATGCTTGCCTATGAAAGTGCTGACAAAAGATGGTACGCATGTTTGATTTGTAAGCATAGGATTTACTACCAGTTTACTCACCGAATAGGAACTCAAATAGTAATCCATAACCTTTGGCAGAAGCGTTCGTAGCCCCCGCTTTGCCCCAGGTGCAGTGGTAGCATATGACATTTACTAATACGTGAAAAATATTTTAGGTGACCTTAAATTGAATTCACTAGCACAACTAAAGCTTCCTGAACTAGAATTAGTCTGTCCTGTCTGGCTAAAGTTGTAACAATGTAAGTAAAATATGACAATAAAATAGTTTGGCAGATCACGTGCATTGTGTGAATCAGTACCACTCATCCAGGTAGCCAACGGTGGCACGTTTCCAGTCCTTGGAATGTGCTCTGCGCGTATAAGTGTAGCCGATCGTTTCACGACAGTGCTATTTGGTGTGCTCGAGAAATGTTCCCATGAACGTATCCTCGGCATGGACTTTTTATCCGCCCACTCCGCCCTTATTGATTGTGAAACCGGCATGCTTCAACTTGATTTACCGTGTTACATGACGACCCAACACCAGCTCAACCCCATCTGTGTTCTGCAGATCACGTTCGCCTAGCACCTCAAGCCGTTACTTACGTGAACCTGAGATCTGTCCTTGCTGTTCCCTACGGTGACTACATGCTGACACCTATTGCTGACTTTCTGCTGGCCAAAATGTTGCCGTGCCTCACACACTTTTGACAGTCACGAGAAATACAGCATCTCTTCCGATCCTAAACTTCAGCTGGTGCGCTCAAGTTATCCCAGATGGTATGACTGTGGCAAATTTTCTTCTATAGCTGCTGCCATTTCGGCGTTCGTTGCCGAATCTTCTTCGTCCTCTGCTTCATTCTCCTCTTCGAAGAGTGCTGTGGATACCACCATCGACAAGATGATCGCTTCGGACCTTCTTCCAGCACAGACAGCTGATATCCGGCACCTGCTGAAATCCTACCGCGACTTCTTCAATTTTGATGTCCGCCCTTTGGGTCAGACACCCTTTGTATTCCATAGGATTAACACTGGAGACGCCAGCTCTATCTGACGACTTCCTTATCGCGTGTCTAATGCTGAGCGACAAGTTACCCAGCACCTTCACCAAATGTCACGGGGAGAAGGAATGGATAAAATAAATATATTTACAAAATATATAGGGAGAGTCAGAGGCAGCTGCAGCCAAGATGGAGGTACAAAAGCAACGGCAACACGAGCACGGTCGCTTTCATCGCCTTCGTCGGCTATGATTCTCCTTCGTTGCCGATGTCGTGTAATGATATTATGCGAAGCAGCCAACGAGTAGCAGTCTATAGGGCATTTTTTACTTTGAGCTGAGCGTTACGAGGTATATTGACGTCATTGAGGAAATAAAAAAAAATAACCTTGGCTCCTCTAGGAGCGGTCATCTCACCTACCATTTTTGATATGTTTACGCCAGGTCTTTTCAGAAGGCTTGAAGACTTCGAAGGCATAGAATACTACATGATTTACGCAGACTAAAACTCTTAACGCATGTTACGAGTCGTTGGTCTTTGAAACCCCAGTAAACAATGAAAAGACACGTTCCTTTTCACATTTCACACCACCATTCATGTCAAAGGCTGGTTCCAATAACTGTGCACGTTTTGCAGAGACATACAGAAGGTGTCGCGTCATAGTAATTATCGCGCAGCACACCTACAGTTTTTTCTGCAATTCTTCTCAAAATAGGAAACTTTTTTTGTCTGAAAAAGTATATAAATTGTTTTTATATTTTAAGGGTAAAATAGCGCAGCCTACCTAGGTTTATATAAACATTACAAACAACTTGTGTTAAGTCTGTTGAAATAAACTTGTGGCTTTTGTCACAGCTACAACATGATAGAGCATCACTTCTAGTTACAAAAATGGCTGTAGCATATTACTGCCGTCTGAAATCGAAGTGGTTTCTCCACTGAAATAAAATTAAAAAAGCTTTATTTTGAGCTTGCCCACTTCTGCAGCCGTATGGTGCGTTCCGCAGTTCCAGAAGCAGCAATAAAAATGACACACTTATTTATGTCACGAGGCCCCTTTATTACAAGGAAGTTACCTTAAAGGGTCAGTCAACAGGCTAGAACTTTTTTACACCTCCCAAACAAGCTCGGTAATATGTAGAGTAGACCGCAGTGATCACGTTTTCTGAATATTACAGAGCTGCACGCTGCGCAGAGCCTCCATATTGAAGAACGATTCCCACGCTCCTTTCCTATGCCTGACTAACGCTCCTTGCACGCACAGTGACGACAACTCGGTGATCAGCAACGTGACGCAGCACGCAGCTCGTTGATTGGGCTAAACCAGGTCTCAACAAACAGTAGTGAAGTCAATGACAGTTCCTGTTCTCACCCACAGCTACGACAGAGCTATTCAATCATATGAGTTACGAAACTCCCCATAGGCACCTTGCATCGAAATCGGAACATTTCACTGACCCAGATTTGGGTTGGATGGATGTATGGATGTATGGATGTATCCTGCTGTGCCCTTTAGATCGGGCAGTTGCTCATGCCTCCTAGCCATAAAGTATTATCACTGTGTGTTTAAAGATTGAATTTCACTCATGCCTCGATTGTAGCCACCGATCAGTTAGCCTCCTCCTGGCTATTTCTAACCGTTTACAGTCTATTTTGCCTTCACTGTTCCTAAACCCCAATGCTTTGAAAAATTCGGCGCCATCATCTTTGACTATAGGGTGGACCCCTTACAGAACATTATCAAATGTTCAGCCGTTTCCTCCTCCTCTCCACACGCACTACATACCACGTCTGTGCCTTCGTATTTTGCTCAGTACGTCTTGGTCTTCAATGCTCCTGTTCCAGCCTCGAAGAGCAGAGAACTACCTCGAGAATTATCGTAGATCTTTTCTTTTGCGATTTCCTGCTTAAAAGATCGGTACGTCTCCAGTGATGGTTTCGTAAACATTCCCATCTTCCACATGTCCCTCTCTGTTTCCTTTACCTTCTTCTTAACCGGTGTTTCCCTTTGGCTTGGTATTCTGCTGTTGTCTAAATACTTGCTTGACAATTTTAGAGTTTGTTTCCTCCACTTTGTATCGACATTATTCATGTACAAGTAACTAAAAACGTTCAAAGCCCAACGGTCCTTTCCCATTTTTCTCAATCCCTGCTCAAATTTTATCTTGCTGCTAGCTTCCCTGCACTCAAACGATGTCCATACCATGTCTCCCTGTACCACCTGATTTTGGGTATTCCCGTATGCTTCCAAAGCAAGTCTACCTATGCCACGTTGTTTATATTTCAAATCTTGTTTGAACTTCTCATTTCATGCACAAGACCGCATTGCCGAACATCGAACCCTGGACCGCGACACCTTCCCAAATCCCTCTCACAACATCATACCTATTGTAGTTCCACAGTGCCTTATTTTTATTACAGCTGCAGTCCTGTTGCCCTTTGTCAATACATATCTTTCACGCTCTCTTAGATACTCAGCCCTGTTATTTATCCATACGCTCCATGTATTTGTATTTATCCACTATTTCTGGTGTGACTTCCTGTAGCTTATGCTCACTGCCTTTGTTATCATTAAAAATCATGATTACCGATTTTTCCCTGCTGAACTTGTAATTTAACCGATCTCCCTGATTACAACAGATGTCTATCAATCCCTGCAGATCTTCCTTGTTGTCGGCTATTAATACTATATCATCTGCATACATCTATGCTGGTAATGACTGTTCAATGTATTTTCCTTGCTTGGCAAAAGAGGGGCTGAAGCCGAGTTGACTCCCCTCTAATTTGGCTTCTATTCCCTGGAGATACAGCATAAATAACAAAGGTGACAAGGAACATCCCTGTCGAAGCACACGTTGTATCTCTATAGGTTCAGATACCTGTTCTTCCCATTTCACAACTACCTTGTTACTTTTATAGATATCTTTTAGTAGATTAGTTATTCCATCTTCCCCATCTAGTGTGTCCAGTATTCCCCACATGTCTTCTTGAATCGCACTATCGTAAGCTCCCTTGATATCTAGAAATGCCAGCCATAGGGGCCTGTGTCCTTTTTCCGCTATTGAAATACACTGCGTCAATGAAAACAGATTGTCCTGCAACTTCTTTCCTTTACGGAACCCATATTGTAGTTCTTCCAGCACCCCTTCATTCTCCACCCTTGTCTGTAGTCTTTACTATCTGCATCACCAGCCTGTAAACTACTGATGTCACTGTTACAGGACGGTAGTTGTTTATATCGGCTTTGTCTCCCTTTTCTTTATAGATCATGCTCACCCTGCTTAGTTCCACTCATTGGCAGCTTCACCATTCATTATTGCTTTGCTCATTGCCTCTAATAATGTTTGCTTAGAGTTTGGTCTTAGTTTCTTTATTAGCACAATTGGGATTCTGTTAGGGCCTGTTGATGTGCTACTAGGAGCCCTTTTCTCTGCCCTTTCCCACTCTGATTGTCCCAGTGGAGCCACTGAGCTAATTGGTCGATCTTCATTTGGTACGGTGCATGCAGCGTTTTCATGGTGTTTAAATTTTTCTAGTCATCATTGTTTTTATATATTCCATTGCCTCATCCCCTTCTAGTGAGGCCCCTTGAACATTCGTTATAAACCTCTGTTTCATGCTTGTCTTATTACTCAGAGAATTCATATGGTTTAAAAATTTTGCAGCTGCCTTTCTATCCTTTTTGTTCACTTCCGCCATCCATTGGGCCCCCTTTCTTCTAATCATGTCACTGATAAAATCGGACGCTTCCGTCTGCAGTTCAAAAAGTTATGCAATTTTATTTTAACGTCATCTTCCGGTTCACCCCTCTGTTTTGCATACCTGTGTTTCCCGGAGGCTTTCTGACGGCTTACTATGGCTCTCCTAACTTTCTCATCCCACCAGCTCTTGGGTTTGTGTCTGCTTTTTCCGGTTGATACGACTCGTACCTTAGCAAGCTCTAACTCAATCGAGTTAGATTTGTGTACAACCACTCTGTTGTAGTATCCTCGGTGATTGTTTTCTCAATCTCTTTAGTTCCTATTTCTATTTGCCTTTCTGAATAAATATTACTGTGTGGTTGCTTGTAATGCCGCCTTTACAATTTTATTTCTCTTCCAAACTCAGCTTGATATGTTTGTGATCAATACGTAAGCTTCTGGACCCATATTCATCTATGTTCATCACCCTTAGCCGATCATACATCCCATGTGACATTATTGCGTAGTATATCGTTGACTGAAGCCTTCGTTTCTCTCTTGTTATCTGCCCTTCGCATTTCTCGGTGCTGTTGCAAATGATTAAATCATGCCTTTCACACATATAAATTAGCATTCTGCCTGTTGGGACAGCATATCCATCCATATCTTTTATGTGTGCATTCATATCTCCTAGTATAGTTACCTCGCACTCTTCTCCTAGTTTGTCAATGTCATTTCCTATGCACTGCACCATTTGTTGATTTTCCTCTCTGGCTTTTGCCCCTGTCCCCAAGTACACAAAACCTAGGAATATCATTTGCACTGCCACCTCCCTTTTAGCCATAAATGTTTTTTGCACTCCTGCTTGACCCTTTGCCAAATTGTACTTTATAAATGATTGCCCCAATACCACCCCCTTTCTGCTGCCTTTTGTTCTATTACAATATGCCCACGCGTAGTCCGGATTGTTAGGAGGTTGTTCCATGTCCCTAAAATGTGTTTCTACAAATCTGTATACAATAGGCCTCTCCTCTCTTAGCTGTTCTATCTCTTCCCACTTCAGCCTTTTCCTGCCACCCTGCATGTTAATAAACCATACGCCTGAATTGGCTCAGCCCTCCTGGCTACGTCTATTTCGGCCCCTGGACTCTACCTGTCTTAGATAGTCGTGCCACTTTGGAATCGTATCTGTCCATACCACTTGTCAGAGTCTCCCTGGTTGTTTTCGTCGTTACTAGCTATTCTGCACCCCGAAAATCTCGCGTGCCCTCCCCCCCGCCCCCCTCTCAAAGCCACTGCGCGTCCTGTAAGTCGCCAACCCACCTCATCACCTAGTAGCCCATCGTAGTGAATTCTGTCTCGTTGAAAACAACTTCACCTATTCACCTCTCTGTTTCTTTCCACCACCTCAAAGCCTTTCTTTCGACTCATCCGCCATATCTCGTGGTTCGCGTTGACAACCGCTCTTTGCAGGTTGCTGTCACGCACCGGTACCTCCGGTATCGTGCATATCACTACCGTTACCTGAGGAGAAGTGGCGCGCATGTCATCGACGCCTTTCGCCAGTGTGGTTGCTAGTTTTGCCGTATCTTCGTTTAACCCATTATTGCCCCTTGTTGCATATCTGCAACACCCAGTTCCTTGCCCTGCCGATTGCAAAGATCCTAATGCACTGTTAAAAGTTCTCCTACTATGCTGTTTTGAAGGTTCTTCGTTCCATTATCATTTGCAGCCGCTTGAGGGCCACATTCATCGTATCTACAGTTTGCAAAATGGCAGCATCCACATCGTCGTCGAGCTCCGCAAACAAGGTACCGTAAATATTTTTGACGAGCCCTCAAGGTAATCTGCGCTGCTTTTTTCACTGAATGTGTGTTCAAAGCACTCTTGACCGTAATCTAGAATCCAAAAGTTAGCTTTTTGCTTGCTCTGTAAGAAAATATTTTTTGCACGTGGTTTGTTGCACATATGCAACAGTGGGCACTAAATGCCACAATTTTCATTGTTGCAGATATGCAACTGTCACAGGTCCCGTTAATTAGGGAGGCGACCGCCGGGCTAATTCCAAGGGCCGAAGTATCGGCCCCCTGAACCGCACCACGAAAGCGTGGACAATTTAGAAGTGGTCCTTTTTGGCGCGCCAGGGGACGCCGGCTGTGGCCCAAAGAACAAGTCAGAGCCGAGAGTTGATAAACAAACAAAATTATATTCTCAATAATGACAGATCGAAAACAATACACAAGTATGCACACTCCACAATAGTTGCATACAATATGTCACCAATCAAACAACGTACTAGACAGTACAATCAGCCACACTCGAAACAACGCTCACAGACAACAATACGCACTACAATGCAGTCGCATGCATTGAACAACCAAGACACTTAAAGACTATAGAGATAGAAAACCTATTCAGTCCGAAGTTCTTGGAACAAAAGTCTGGATGATACTCTTCCGAGAATCACTCACTCAAAGTCCAGTGTTGTTGTCGTTCGGCTGCCCCTGAAGTTTCTCTTCCAGGAAACCTCGCGCCTTCAATCGGCCACTCTCCAAGCTTCAAACTTCTTCGCCGGAAACACGTCGGCTTCACACACGGTGGTGGTGGTAGTGGTTACAAGGAAGAGGAAAAAGGCACCTAATTTCTGTCTGCCTTCAGGCGACACGGCGCAGTGCCTTATAGGGGTGGGGGGAAGGAGGGATAAAAAAAAGAATAGAAGGAAAAATAGACGGAGAAGAAGACAGGCAAGCGACGGAAAAAGAAGGAGATAGGAAAGTGGGGATCCAGTCGAAGCAGTTCAAGGGCGGGGTGCCACAATGCGAGAGCTTCATGGCGTCAGGAGACCGCGGAGGCTGAACCAGTCGGCTGGAGCTACGCTTGCGTCGGAGATCGCGAGGGCACAACCGTCCAGCTTAAAATCCTGCGAGCGAATCGATTGTCGAATGCCCTTCACACACGCAGTTGTTGCCACGCGTCTTCGCTCAATAGCGGTAAACACACACTCTTGCCCGTAGCTCGAGTCGTCACCCCTCAGGTGGAAATCATCTTCTTCTCCTGCTTTGTCTCTACGGACAAAACCTTCGCCGACTACACGGCGGAATCCCTACGCGCTCTAGCGCTAACTTCCGTCTTCTCCTGATCTCTCGCCTCGGCTGCTCGATTAAATACCTTCCGCGCGAGATTCCAGAAAGTTCTCATCATTTCGTCGGCGCAATGCGCAGCGAAAGCTGGGGGAAAGGTCGAGACGATACGAGGGCCGTCGGCGACGGATGACTCAACCTGGCATCACCACGCCCCTTTCCATCTAGAAATTTCGAGTGCTTGTTCGGCCGCCGATGTGGGGTGAGGAGGTTCGTCGGCGAACCTACACTTCCGAGGGGAGAGGGAGCGTGCCCAGGGAGCTTGTTTTCTTTTTTTCTTTTTCTTTTGACCTTGCGGCGTCACTCCGGCGTTTCGTCGCGAGAATTTTGCGGCGCGCCCTTTTTGAGCGCTCGTTCTGTGACAGCAACATGGCTTTTCTGCTTGAAACGCGTCCTACATATCGTGACACGCATTCATGTGGAGTGTGTGTGTGGATCGTTGTTTGCTAATTTTGCTGTTTTAACGATTTTTCAGGGACATATTGCAATTTCAACCTCAACATTCTATTCTGTTCCTAAAGAGAGGCCGAAACGTTTTGTTCATTCATACCTGCCAGATGTTATCGACCCTAAGGAGAGCGATTCTTCCGCTGATGAAAAAAGGGACGAGGAAGTGTCTGGAGACAGCAGTGGTGAAGGAGATGCCATCCAAACTGAGGTAGAAAAAGCTGAGGAAGAGGTTGCTACCTCTACAGATGCGCCTCCGTTAGATCGGAAACCGTGGAACATGAAAAGGCGGTACACATGGGTGAAGATGTATTTTGATATCGAAGCAGGTAGTTTCGAAAACAACTTTCCGCTGCCACCTGCAGAGCCTCTGAGTGCCCTGGAATACTTTGACATGTTTGTTTCTCGATCCATGCTAAAGGCTGTCGTCGATAAAAGGAATAAGTACTACTTTAAAAAAACTTGCAACCACTCTAAACCTCTGTGTGGAAAAACTTACATCTGTGCTGGGCATGTTTTTCAGGATGGGACTCGTAAACATGCACAGGGTTTGTGCTTACTGGGAAAATGGAAGTAGATATGAATTAGTAGCCCAGGTAACGTCCCGTAACAGATTTGAAAAGATCACAAGCCACCAGCATTTTTTCGATAATGAAGCGGCCAATGACAAAGTGAAAGAAGACATATGCTGGAAAGTGCGCCCTTGGCACAGTTCCTTGCGCAGCATCATGGTTATCTTCCCCAAGAAAAAAAATCTGCAGTGAACGGAAGCTTAATCCCTTTCCGTGGGTGGTGTTACATTCGTCAGTACATGCCTAATAAACGGAAGAGTAAATGGGGTCTGTAACTTTGGGCACGTTCTGGAGAATCAGGTCTGTGTTATGATTTCGATGTCTACCAGCGCTGCAACAAAGGTTTTTATGGCAGCCAGGGTGGCTACCAGCTTGGGTGGGAGCTGGTGTCATGCTCCCTCTGTGTTAAAGCCTACCGAAGCGAGACGACAACCTAGTCGTCGCTGATAACTTCTTGACAGGCCCTCAGCCTATAGAGGAGCTTTCAAGAATGGGAATTTCCTATATTGGTACGATTCGTGAAAACAGACTCAGTTGCAGCAAGTTGATGGATGAGAAATCGATGAAAAAGCGAGCTCGGGGCACCTGTGATACTTCAGAACTTCGTGTGACCAAAATACAATGGTGGCAGTGAAGTGGCATGACAACCACACGGTTACTCTTCTTTCGAACTGCATTGGTGCTGACCCACTTACATCAGTCAAAAGGAGGGACACCAAATAGAAAAAGCACATTTTTTTTCATTTGTCCAGCGATCATTCCTTCCTACAACATATCAATGGGCGGCGTGGATTTTCTTGACACAATGTGCTTCTCATACCGCTTTTCTATCAGGTCTAAACGCTGGAATATGTATTTGTTTTGGCACACGCTCAAAATAGCAGCGGTTAATGCATGGTTCATGCACAAGACAATTCTCCAGCAGCACAAATGGCCGCCTACACCCCAGAGAGAGCTCCTCCTTGAGCTCGTAACGAGTCTGATCTTGCTCAACAAATGAGCACCAGGGCGCCCTTCAATTCAGAATATCACGCCATTCAGGAAAGTGTGCCTAAATGTTCCCCGTGATGTTAGAAAAGACAGCAAGGAGCAATGGCCCACATGGAATGCAAAACGGAATAGCTGCAAGGCATGCCCAGGAGGGTACACCTATGTTTCGTGTGCCAAGCGTAAGGTGATGTTGTGTTTCAACGAAGACCGTAACTCTTTTGTTAGTTTTCGCCAGTAGGCGGCAAACAGCTATGGTGGAGTTTTGCGCTTTCTTCAATTTGAAAATTCTCCAAAATAATTGGTGGCAATAAAAAGTCTTTTTCACTTGACTTGGCCTCCATTTCATGCATTACTGCCCATTGTTGCACATATGCAACATCCTATTAATATTTCGCAGACTATATATTCAAGTTTTTATTGAACACTTGTACTCCTAGTGACTCTAAGAGCATGGCCAAGAAATATTTTGAAGTTTGGAAAAGTGTTTCTCATACTGGGAATTAATGAGTTAAGACATCGTTTAAACCACCTGAAATTATCATGAGGTTTCATCTATCAGTGATAGTTTCTAGTTTTGCGTTCGCTTGCCTCATGACTGCTTCCAGCTTGCGTCCTGGGAACGTCCCTACTGCAACCCTCTTGTAACCTCTTACTCTCTTTTGATTGCTTTTGCACATCGATTTAAGTTCGAGTGCCCGGCGATTATAAAAGCTGTGACTTTTCAGCTGGAGCGTTCTGCACCTGGGGGTTACTTGCACCTGTGACGCCAGCTGCTTTTTCCCATCCCTGCCCAACCACTACTTTGCTGAAGCTGGGTTTTGCGACCATTGAACCGACTGAACCTGTTTTTTTTCCGAACTTGCTTGCTCTTTTTTTCTCCGCCATTCCGGTTGCCGGTGTCCTACTGTTCTCTACGTCAGCCGCTCCTTTGTTCACCTTCGCTAGTGCCTCCTCGGCGGACTTGAGCCTTTCTCCCACACCCCTCGTTTTCTCTTTCTCTGTCACCAATGCAGTCAGTCTCCAGCTCGATGATCCTCATCAGCAGTTCACTTTGGGCAACCATCATTTTCTCCATTTTTTCCTCGACCTTACATTGCCCACACTTGGCGTCAGCCTCCTCTCCATTCGCGCCTACACTTAGGTCCATTTTCAAAGCCACCCCGCATCCTAAACCTTTTACAGGTTGTTTAATCATGTCTTTTTGACACCAATTGTCCTTATGAATTGTCCCACTCAATAATTACAAAACATGGCGTACGACGAACCCTGCCATACGAAAAAAAGTCTAAGCTCTACTACAAAAATGAATGTGTTTGGTGTGCGTGCACCTCTCTCACGGGGTGGCAAGAGAAATAACACACACACACACAAACTAGTAAGTACCTGATGATTGACTACCTAAAAAACCGTAAAATCCAATAAGTGGTACAAAGGTTTTAACTGCTGCCTTAATAAAGATAAAAGCAAGCTCGAAACATGCGAAACCACTTATATGCGTAGCTGATCAGGAGCGCTCAATAAACACGTCCATCCACCGTGCCAGTCCAAACTGAGTTAGCAGATTGTGGCGCCACCTGTTGATCAGCACACCCACTATTTAGCGCTTGTTTGTGTTTTGTGTTGTTGTTCCAAGATAGCGCGACAGTCTGCTTCCGAAAAGATTGAATATCAGAAAAATCGCGCAAAATTCATGTCCTGGTTTAGCAACGCAGTTTTGCTGCAAATCATTTTCGGTTGCGAATCGAGCGACTGGACTGCGGAGAAGCATCGGCACCAGGTGAACAGTGAACAACCAGGCATCGCAGCTAGTGGAAGTGCGTTGCGACCGCGGAGGAACGACTTGGAAGGACGTGGTTGCGACTGATCGAGTTCGCCGATGACGTCAATCAATGATGTCCTGTCACATTGCGAAAGTGGGCGGAGTCATGACGACGGGCCACGCCTTCTCTTCCCTCTGAAGGATAAGGGTGGCGACAACTAACTGAACGCGATGTTCTGGCCCCTATAACTTCCCTGAGATAGCACTTATTCTCAAAAATTTTGCGGCAGATTGGTGACGACTAAAAGTGCAATTATTTCTCTTTACACAATTTTCATATTTTGGGTTTGTTTCCTGGCTCTTTAAAGAGACCCTGACACAGTTTTTTGAAGTTTTGTCAGTGTTTAGGCTCGAGCATGATCAAACCGTTCATACCGCAGGCTTAGTGACATGTCGTGTACCAAGACCACTACAGAGGATCATATTGATCCGTGTCTACATGTGGACGAAAACGATGATGGGGGGATTTAGCGGACACCAGGTAGTGGGCCTCTGGCTATAATCGAGAACGAAGAACACAGCCTTGCAGCTCTTGTCTTCTTTGTTCTCGAGTAAAGCCAGAATTTTTATTGTCATGTTAGAATTGAATATGATAATGTTTCCCCCCAAGACGCCAAGTTACAATCTCAAATTTTTAAATAATATATTATTAGATCACTTGGAGCATGCAGAAACTAAATATATAATAGCCACATATGCTTCAGTGAATAATCAAAAGGCAGGTGTAGGCATTGCCTTTGGTTCAATTGACTGGTCCTTCTGAGTAAGACTGCCTGATTTTACTCCAGTTTTTGAAGCGGAGCTCGTGGCGATCATTTTAGCTCTTCGAAAACTTCCGTCAAATCAAAATAATGCAGTCATGATGACGGATTCCCTTTCAGTTGGTGCAGCTCTGACAGCTTCTGAGAACTCTCGAATTCTAAGGACAATCAGAACACTAGTACCACCACAGTTTAGACTCCCAAGGTTACTGTGGGTTCCGGGACACTGTGGATTAAGAATAAATGAACTGGCCGATTCCTTAGCACGAGCCGCACTTGTCGAAGGTCCCGTTGCAGTCGTGCACTTTGGGACCCTCGTCTGTATATTTTACTCCCTGTAAAATCCTTTTATGGCATGATAAGAAACTGATTGATTGATTGATGGCCCAATTTTATCCATACTGCCAGATAATGAATATGTTACAGCAACAAGATATCGAAAATCAGCAATCTGCACTCATATGATAGAAAACCTAACTACATGGACAGACTATAACCACCTCAAGTTTCAATGGCGACCCCACTGGAGCCAGTCCAGAAAGCTCGAAGTTTTAATTACTAAATTCCGACGTCGTGTCTCCCTCCCCCCTAAACCTGTACCTGCACAGAGCTGGTCCGACGATATCACACCTCTGCGCATTCTGCGGAGAAACGGAATCAATAGAACATTATTTTTTGTATTGTCGCCAATACGATATACTCTGAAAAAGGCTTCTAGTTATTCCATTTCTGAAAATAGGTGTTAGATTGACGGCGGAAACTGCACTAAGCTTTGGTGCCTCCGTTTTAGGACATTGCCATAGGGATGCTTTCAATGTCGTTTGTGATTATTTTCGGGCATACAAACGTATACCTTTGTGATCTACAATCAAAAATTTATTATTTATTACCAAAAATTGTAAGTTGTGAGATGAAGTAAACGTAGCTGAGTGGTTATCACAACCCCTGAAATCTCAAAATTTCTCAACTCAACTTTTCCTGTTTTTTTTTCGTTTTCTTTTTATGTGGCTTTCCTTACATTAGTCATGTTATAATGCAAATTATTTACACACAGTTATAATGATCACAGTAATGATTGATATGTAGGGTTGAACGCCCCAAAACCACTATATGATTATGAGAGACGCCGTAGTGGAGGGCTTCGGAAATTTAGACCACCTGGAGTTCTTTAACGTGCACCCAAATCTGAGCACACGGGCATACAACATTTCCACCTCCATCGAAAATGCAGCCGCCACAGCCGGGATTCGAACCCGCGCCCTGCGGGTCAGCAGCCGATTACCTTAGCCACTAGATTACTGCGGCGGGTCTAATGATCACAGTAAAAAATGCACTACACTTTCTTGGCCAATCCCCCTGAGTGGGTGTGACCAGGGAAACAAACAAACAAATCAGCTGTTGAGAACACGTTGCCTTCGCTGTCTCAAGACGTACATGTGCTTTGTTCGCGCTGTACCACGACACTGTTAAAGGTGCTGAGCCGCAACCCTGCCTGATGCTCCATACTCCCGCTGGAAGCCGTTCATCTAGCCCGGACGCATCGCCACCTATTGCAACTCTCGTGCACCGGTTCAGTCGGCAGCTGATAGGCCTCGCGTCAGAGTTCACTCCTTCCACGGAACCTCGCAGGTGCCGAACCCCCCCCCCCCCCAAATGACCAACGCCCGTCTGCAACCGGTGCGCCAAGCTCCCCCCCCCCCTCGCCAACACAGCCTTCACAGGTAACCATCTTTCAACCGCTGGCTCCCGATCACTTTAGTGGCAGCGCCCATGAAGAAGTTGACGACTGGCTTGAGCACTATGAACGTGTTGCCAAGATTAATCTGTGGCCTGAACAAGAAAAGTCCTCAGCGCCTATTTCTACCTTCACGGCGGTGCGAAAATTTAGTACGAAAACGGAGAAGCCAGTCTGTTAACTTGGGGGGACTTCCGACAACAGATTGTTGACACGTTCGCCAATGTCGATCAACGGGACCATGCGCAGCAGCTGTTGGAGCTACGGGTTCAAAACCCCAATGAAGGCGTTGCTATGTTCGCCAAAAATATGACTCGTCTTTTTCGTCGAGCTGACCCGAACATGATTGAAGATAGGGGAAGTGGAGCTACCTAATGCGCGGCGTTAAAGAGCAACTTTTCACCGGGCTACAGCGCAACCATTTAAGTACCGTAGTTGAATTTATCAAGGAGGCTATGGCTATTGTGCGGGCCCTCCATCAACGATGCAGGAAGTATGATAGAATGTCTAGAAGCACCCCAATCAATACTTCCGCCATACCTGAAAATCAAAGCTCCCTGCGATACCTCATTAGGGAGATAGTTCGCGAAGAACTACAAAAGTTCCGGACTCCAGTTGCTCAAACCCCCATTGCGTCCGTCGCTGAACTGATACGTAACGAAGTCCGCCACGCATTTTCTACCACTGGTCTTGGTGACGAGCACCGTCCCATGAGCTATATATACGCCGACGCTCTCCGACATTCACCATCTGCTATATCACCGTCATACCCCCAAGTGCCAACGGCCCCTTGGTCACCGCCAAGCCAACCGACCTACCACTAGCCGTCCAAAGCAGCACCATGGACATAGTCGCAAGACGGGAGGCTCAGACGTCCACCGCTCCGAGGAACAGACGCTTGGCGCACAATTGATCGACGTCCACTATGCTTTAACTGTGGAGGTGCAGGTCATATGGTAACGATGTTGAAGGCCTCGGGGTATAATAAAACGTATTTATTAAAGGGCGAACCTGTGCCCACAACTCAAAGGGACTAAGGTCGTAGCACGTTACAGCAGAACGTCAAGATGTCTTCTTCTACTTCTTCAAGAAGAGTCCCAAGCGCGTGGCGCACATCAGCAGGGGCCAGCTGGGTTCTCGTGCTATCATCATCGTCTCTGCGCAACACTAGACGGCGCCCATGTATGTCCCTGTGCGCGTGGTGATGGGCGCGTTGTTTGAATGCAGGCACTATGTCGTGGCAATATTGCCCGTCATTGCTGGCACCGCAGTGATTCGTTCCATCCTCTTCAAACATGATCTGACGATCGACATGCGAACGAGGAATACATACCACGCCGGGAGGACGCCTCTTTCCAAAGAGCCCGTTCTCACTTTTACGACTACCGTACTTCTGACGAGGAGGCAATACCTACCTGCCAGCCAGGTTTGGGACGTTGATCGCGCTCTCCTTTTCTCGCGCATTCGCCTTCGTCACACCGACGTACCTCCGCGGACCTTAACGCAAGAAGGTCACCCAGCCCTCGGCGGGGAAACTGAGGGCGGCGACCTCCGGGGGTAAGGTTGCAGGCCATGACGATGACGATGAAAAGCCCCCTTACACGATGCTGTAAAGTTAACAAGACGTGAGAGCGACGCCTTTGTGACTGCCAATCTAAGTGTTTTTCTTGACGGCCAGAAAGTAACAGCCTTAGTCGACACCGGTGCTGACTTCTCTATTATCAGTCAGGACCTTGCCCACAGCCTCAGAAAAGTGAAGACGCCGTGGACGGGCCCTCATATGAAAACGGCAGAGGGTCAGTTATTGATGCCCTCTGGAACATGTACAGCAAGAATCGACATCAGAGGTTATCCTTTTACTGCGTCGTTCGTTGTTATCGCCGCATGCTGCAGAGATGTAATCCATGGCATGGATGTTTTACGAGAATATGGCGCCGTCATTGACATCCCAAAGAGTTTGATTACTTTCTGCAACAGTCCAGGCTTACCCGATTTTACTTTCCAGAGGGGCGAGCAAACTAACTGCGTCTTACTGATGACGACGTGGTCCTCCCTCCTAGGTCATGCACACTTGTTTCTGTGGCCGCCACTGTCCAGTTTGACGCCGAATGAGTTGCAGACCAAATAAGCTCGCTTCTCTTCACCAACGGTATTTCTGTCGCACGAGGTATCGTCAGAGTTGCTGCTGGACTCACGTACGTACTGCTGATCAATTTTAGCGCTGAGCGCCGGCACCTTCCAAAAGGCACGGCTGTCGCTTACTTCGACAATGTTATAGAAGCGGAAGGCTGCTTGGCGGTAGTCGACGAGCCGCTAAAACTCGATTCAGCACCTGTCCTGGTCCTTAGCATTACTTTGCCGAAAGACGAGCGACGCAGAATCCTTGAGCTATTTGCTGAATACCAAGACTGCTTTTCGACAACATCAAGAGTTGGCCACACGCCTCTAACCAAGCATCGGATAATTACCAAGGAAATGGCGAGACCTATTCATCAGAACCCCTATCGCGTTGCTCCGAAAGAACGCGAAGCGATACAACAGCAGTTAGACAGAATGCTTGAAGATGACGTCGTTCAGCCTTCACAGAGCCCATGGGGGTCGCCTGTGGTCCTCGTTAAGAAAAGGACGGAAGCCTGCTCTTCTGTGTGGATATACGGAAGCTAAATCAGGTGAACAAGAAAGACGTATATTCACTACCTCGTATAGACGACTCTCTCAACAGACTTCGACATGCTCGGTACTTCTCTTCAATGGACTTGCGCAGTGGATATTGGCAAATCGAGGTGGACCCGTGAGACCGCGAGAAGACCGCTTTTGTGACATCAGATGGGTTATATGAATTTAAGGTCTTGCCATTCGGTTTGTGTTCAGCGCCCGCTACCTTTCAAAGACTCATAGATACCGTGCTTTCCAGGTTGAAGTGGAAAACCTGCTTAGTATATCTGGACGATGTCATGGCGTTCTCCGAAACGTTTGACGAGCACCTTGAAAGGCTTGAAGTGGTCTTACGAGCCATACGGTTCGCGGGTTTGACATTGAAGCCTGAGAAGTGCCGCTTTCGCTACGAAGAGCTGCAATTTCTTGGTCACGCCGTCAGTCATGCAGGTGTTCGTCCCGATCCTGAGAAAATCGCAGTCGTTGCACAGTTCCTTGTGCTAACCGAAAAAAAGGCTGCCAGACGCTTTCTCGGCCTATGTGCATATTATCGACGATTTATCGTGGGATTCACCCGCATATCATCACCGTTAACTCGCCTCACGAGTGATGACATCACTTTTGAGTGGAAGAACGAAGAGGAAGCTGGTTTTAACGATCTTCGTCAGTGACTACAAATACCTCCAGTCCTTGCCCACTTCGACGAGAGAGCCCCTACGGTGCTTCACACCGATGCTAGCAATGTTGGTCTGGGAGCTGTGCTTGTGCAGCAGCAAGAGGGCACAAAAATGGTAATCGCTTACGCATTGATTGATTGAGTTGTGGTGTCTGACGTCCCAAAACCACCATATGATTATGAGAGACACCGTAGTGGAAGACTCCGGAAATTTAGACCACTTGAAGTTCTTTAACGTGCACCCAAATCTGAGCACACGGGCCTACATTTCCGCCTCCATCGGAAATGCAGCCGCCGCAGCCGGGATTCGATCCCACGACCTGCGGGTGAGCAGCCGAGTACTATAGCCACTAGACCACCGCGGCGGGGCTAATCGCTTACGTGAGCAGAACGTTAACACGTGCTAAGGCTAATTACTCCACGACTGAGGAGGAATGTCTCGCCGTGGTATGGGCGGTTACAAAATTTCGCCCGTACTTATATGGCTGCCTCTTCAAAGTAATTAGCAACCACCACTCAATGTGTTGGTTAACAAGTCTTAAAGACCCTACCAGGGTCTTTGAGACTTGACAAGCACTCTGACATTATGCACTCTGAAACTCTTGCAGCCTGAGACACCAGACTGGTGTCTCAGGCTGCAAGAGTTCGATATGGTAGTCGTGCATAAGTCAGGCAAGCGACATATGGACGTTGACTGTCTGTCCCGTTCACCCATTGAGTCAGCAACCCTACTCGAGAAGGAGGAAACGGCATTTCTCGGTGTCCTCGACACAACCGCGAATGCGCAGCAACAACGTGACGACACTGAGTTGCTTGGCTTAATTAACTACTTGGATGGCAAATCTCAGAAGGCACCAAAAGTTTTCACAAGAGTGTTGTCATCGTTTTGTTTATGGGGCGAAGTACTCTACAAAAGAAACTTTTCGTCAACGGGATCCTCCTATCTGCTCGTCAACCCAGCAGCCCTTCGCACCGAAGTACTCAAAGCATGCTACAACGAGCGGACTTCTGGCCATTTGGGTTACACGAGAAAGTCGGCCAGAGTACAGCAAAGGTATTATTGGCCGAGACTAACCTCAGCCGTGAAACACCCCGTTTGTACCTACCTTGACTGCCAGCGACGCAGTCACCACCGACTAAACCAGCTGGCCTACTGTAACCCGTGCAGGTCCCAACAGCTCCATTCGACCAGATCAGCATGGACATTTCGGGCCCACTATCTACTTTTACTGCAGAGAACCGCTGGGTTATCGTCACGACGGATTATCTGACCCGTTATGCCGAGGCAAAGGCTATCTAGAGAGGTACAGCAGCGGAAGTGACAAGATTTTTCATCGAGAATATTGTACTGAGGCATGGTGCACCAACCGTCGTGATCACGGACAGAGGAACCGCATTTACGGCAGCTCTTTTGGATTACGTCCTGATGCTGGGTAGAACAACGCATCGTAAGACCACTGCCTACCACCCACAAACGAACGGGCTGACAGAGCGTCTAAACAAAACCATTGAAGACATGCTTTCGATGTACGTAGACCTGAAACAAAAATGGGGATGAAATCTTGCCATACAAACGTTTGCGTACAACACGGCCAAGCAAGAAACGACCCGCATGACCCCGTTCAGCCTTGTTCATGGACGAGAAGTACGAGCCATGTTACACGCGATGCTACCACACGAAGGTGAATACATTGACCCAGACGCCGACAGGTTTATGGAACGCGCGGAAGAAGCTACGCAACTTGCACGTTTACGGATCCGCCAGCAACAAGAGTACGATCACCGCAGAACAGTCGTCTATCAAACTGGCGACAAAGTACGGGTTTGGACACCCGTACGGAAACGAGGACTTTCCGTAAAGCTCTTAAGAAGATACTTTGGGTTATAGCGAGTGCTGCGACAACTGAATGATGTCACTTACGAAATTGTTCCCGACCGTTCGTGTAGTACGAAGCGTCGCCAGCACCATCCTGAACTCGTTCACGTAGTGCGCATGAAGCCTCACGTCAGCGAGTGATTGCGTGAGACTTTCTTTAAAAAAAACTGCATTACTGACTTCGCATCGGGTCGATGCTCTTTGAACAGGAGGCAAATGACCTGTGTCTACATGTGAACGAAAACGATGATGGGGGGATTTAGCGGACACCAGGTAGTGGGCCTCTGGCTTTACTCGAGAACGAAGAAGACAATCTTGCGGCTTAGTGATTTGCAGTGATATTGGAGATACTTCTAAGCTAGAATTTTCCAAAGTACATTATTGAATGGCTGGGAGAATTTATGAGAGCAAGAGTATTTTATTGCTTTAAGAATGGCTGCGCTTCGACAAAATTTATACAAACTCGCGCAGTTCCCCAAGGGGCTGTTTTGTCTTCAATAATATTCATCATCTTGATGAGTTCAATCCCTTACAGCCAGGATGTGCATGTATATGTGTATGCAGATGACATTGCCTTCTTTGCACCAGACATAGACATTCATTCCTTATATAAAAAACTGCAGAGGTATATGAATTTGCTAGAAGGGTGGCTAGAGACAATATGCATATCACTAAATCTAAACAAAAGTCCAATGTTGCTATTTCCTTTAACAGATCATATCTCAATTAATATTTGTTTTAAAGAAGAGCCTATTCCGCAAGTTTAGTCACTTAAATATTTGGGAATGATTTATGAAGATAAATTAAACTGGACTCCTCACACAGAGAGTAGGGCATGTAAGGCACAACGTGCCTTAGGCATGATTCGCACATTGATCAGCACATGCTATGCTCTACGCAGCGACACTCTGCTTTTGATTTACAAAATGTATATGTGTCCCATTCTAGAATTTGCATGTGTGTCATTCTCAGGTGGCCCAGCTTATAAGCTTAAACGTTTGAGTGTTTTGGAGCGTGAGGACCTGCGACTATGCCTTGGGCTCCCTAAGTTTGTTGCGAACAATGTTTCGTACCAGGAGGCGCGCTTACCAACCTTGCCTTGTCGATTCCGTATCCTGACGGTTCAGGCTTATCTAAAATTTTATAGCTATTCGGTAAGACGATCAGAATATGTATTTATTAGCGACCCAGGCTCTCTTTTTCTTGATCATTGGCCACGTTTTCATACACCACAAATTATTTTTGTCCAGAAGCAACTGGACAGAATAAACTTAAAAATTCGAGATATAGCAGCAGCAAACGAGCCAAATCAAACTGTCTTCATAAAATACGATAAAATTTTTTCCTGTAGGCCTAAATTTGAATCACACCGGGTCCTAAATAGCCGCTTTCAATGTTACCTTGCACACGTGGAAACAAATAATGTATTAGCCACTGATGCTTCAGTAATAGATGAGAAAGCAGGAGTAGGTATTTACTATACTTCATTTGACTGGTCGTTTTCAATAAGACTACCAGACTTTACGCCTATTTTTGAAGCTGAACTTTTGGCAATTGTTGCACTACAAAAAATAACTTTGGACGCCCACACTGCAATAATAATTACAGACTCCCTGTCCGTATGTACGTCCCTGACAGCTTCATCTCAATCAGATGCTTTGAGGATATTCCTTACACTGATTCCTCCACAGCTTAAGCTCTTAAAATTATTACGGGTACCTGGACATTGCGGCTTAGAGTTAAATCAAATGGCGGACTCATTAGCTCGAATGGCACTAAATGGCCCAATACTTTCTGTGCTTCCGGTGCTGCCCAGTTTAACGGCTATAAGATATCGAAAATTTGCACTCAGCTAGGGCTGATGCCATTGGATCAGTAACACCATGCACTGAATTTACACATTTGAAATATCGATGGAAATCCGGCTGGTGTCATACTAGACAACTGTAAGTCATGCTAACAAGACTGCAATGTAGTGTGCCACCTTTGAAACTATATTCACACAGGGCTGGTCTGGGAATAACTCCCCTATGCAGCTTTTGTACAGATCTGGAATCAATAAACCATTATTTATTGTCATGTCGCCGTTACAGTCGATTCAGAAAACGTCTCCTCGCTATCCTATTTGCTAAACTTGGGCTGCCCTTCACCATTGCGAATATAATCTCCTTTGGTGCTTCGGTTCTGGACTACAGCCACAGCATTGCCTTTAATACCGTTTACAGCTATCTACGTGAAACAAAACGAATGCGCCTCAAAATTCGTTTTTGCATATTGGTTATTATAATATAATTACCAAATTCTAAACATCAATTTTAAACGTGTTCGAAATTACTGCAATTTCAATTCGAGATATATATTATTCTGCCTAGTCGAAATGGCAAACAAAAAATATTGCACTCATTCTGCATTTACGTGTGCTTTATCCTCCTCCTGTTATGATTAGGTTTCATTCGAAAGGCTTTAAATTTCATATCCACACGCCGAGCTGCGACGCCTGCCGACAGTCCCGATGTCTCGCACACTTCGACAGCGATGCGGGAATGGACGTGGGGGGATCGCATGACCACTTTCGGAGACATCACGCAACACTACAGACTGAACGGATGCAAATATCCACCACCCCACGCCAAACTAAACAAGAAACACCAGGTTGCCTGGAGACAACTACAGACACACACGTACCCGAATCCGGTGATCCTTCGCCTTTGCTACCCAGGCATTTATACGTCCGACGCGTGTAAGGCGTGCGGAGCCAGAGCGACGCAGCAGCACATGCTGTGGAAGTGTACCGGTAACGCGCAGCAGTCCCCTAGGCCAGGGTGCTTGTAGCCCCACCCCGCTCAATGACGCCGGACATGTTCAATAAAGTTTTTACTCACTCACTCAATTCTTGGCCAATCCCCGTGAGTGGGCAAGATCCATAGTGAAGGCATCATCATCATCATCATCATCATCATCATCATCATCATCATCGTCGTCGTCTCAGCTGTTGGTAACACGCTGCTTTCGGTGTCTCAAGGCGCACCTGTGCTTTGTTCGCGTTGTACCGTGGCAATATACCCTATTTTTCAGCTCTGCCTGCCCTCCTCAACTCATGGGACACGCTGGCAATCGCAGAGCTTTCCTGACCACCTTCGACGACTTGAGCTTTTACCAGTCTAGACCTCTGAGTTGGCACACCGAGGGGTTGTCGCAGTCTCCGAGGCTATCCCATAGTGCGTCCGGCCGCACGCACACCGTCTGGCAACAGAGACGAAGATCGCGGAGTGGTTTATGTCTGCTCAGACCGGTGCCGCCACCCTACCAGCCGACCTTACTTCAGTGCATATTACAGCCCATGACAACCAATCAGATCAGCAGCCACGGTGACGTGTGGACAGAGCATGTTGCTCTGTGAAAGGCTGCATGAAAACAAATTTGACTGAGTCGCAGCATTTTGCAGGAATTCACAGCTTTAAAAGGACACTGAAGAGGTTTCGTATTTGCATATTTATTGTGAACTCGGCATTTGGGATCTCTTACAACATGTCTACGACGTTTTTTTGCGAGGTTTCATTAAACAACGGCGCTATCGGTGAGCAAACTTTGACCAAAAGTACGCCCCCCCCACTTCTCTGGGAATCCAATTAGTTACCCTTAACGACCAGCGGTTATCCTGTCTACGCGCTAGATGCCCGGCCCTTGTCCATTTCTTCTTCTTGTTTCAGCTATGATATTTTTAACCTCCATTTGTTGCCTAATACACTCTGCTCTGTTCTTGTCTCTTAAGGTTACACCTACCATTTTTCTTTCCATTGCTCGCAGCGTCGTCCTAAATTTAGGCTGAACCCTTTTTGTAAGTCTCCAGGTTTCTGCTCCGTAGCTAAGTACCGGCAAGATACAGCTGTTATAAACCTTTCTCTTGAGGGAAAGTGGCAATCTACCTGTCATAATTTCAGAGTGCTTGTCAAATGTGCTCCAGCCCATTCTTATTTTTCTAGTTACTTCAATCTCGTGGTTCGGCTCCGCGGTTATTACCTGCCCTAAGTAGACATAGTCGTTTACAACTTGAAGTGCACTATTACCTATCTGGAAGCGCTGCCCTTTTCCGAGGTTGTTGTACATTACTTTCGTTTTCTGCAGATTCATTTTAAGACCCACCTTTCTGCTCTCCTTGTCTAACTCCGTAATCATGAGTGGCAATTCGTCCCCTGAGATACTCAGTAATGCAATGCAACTGGATTTCCAGAGAAGGAAAGCGGGTTAGGGGGAGGTAGAAGGTTAGGTGGGTAGATGAGATCAAGAAGTTTGCGGGTATACATTGGCAGCAGCAAGCACAAGACCGGGTTAACTGGCGGAACATGGGAGAGGCCTTTGTTCTGCAGTGGACGTAGTCAGGCTGATGATGATGATGATGATGATGACGCCCCCCCCCCCGGCACGTGGGCGCACAGAAACGGAGCATGAGAGGGGAGAGGTAAACAAGTGGGGTGGTGAAGTCACCGTCAAGGTCGAGTCGCCGCCCGGCGAGCAACTTTGAACCAGGCCGCCTGCGTCGCTCAGTCAGCTACGCTCGTTTATTCGCGATTGTGCCTTCATTCTGCTACCATCTACTGCCTGGCGAATCATCAGTTCTGTAAGTTCATAGGGATTTCTTACCATTGCACCATTCTCTCCTTCTGATTAGAGATTTTCGCCATCCGAAATTCACTAGTTGTGTTTGTGCAACGTTGAAGTGGACTCGTGATGCCGAGTTACTTCACGGCATATGGCTGCCGCAGCACTTCTGGTCACGATCAGGTAGCTTTTCACAAGTTTCCTCGGGATCAGAAGACAGCTGTGAAGTGGGCCGAAGCAGTTAGAAGAAAGCACTTCAAACGAGATGCAGCGTGCTGTAGCGGTCGCGAATCTGCCGAATTTCGAGGCAGCAGCAGCACGCCTCCTTTTTCTCCATTTGTACACAGTGCGTGCATAATAAGCATGTACGGCGAAAACACGTGTACAAAGATATCAGTACCCATAATCGAATTCAGCTATTCAACGCGCCAGTCGCAAGCTTCGAGCACAGCTAATGTACCATTTGCATTTTAATACATCATCAGTGTAGTATTGGGACGATTTTCGAAAAAGCAGCAATATTATAAAGAACAGAATTGCAATGTAGTGTTCTTACTTAAAAAAAACAGAACAGCATTACAGCCTCAGTATGGAACTGGCGTCCATCTTAATCTGCTTTATTCCTAACTTCATCTTGCCCCGCTACGGTGGTCTAGAGGCTAAGGTACTCGGCTGCTGTCGCGCGGGTCGCGGGTTCACATGCCGGCTGCGGCGGCTAAATTTCCGATGGAGGTGGAAATGTTGTAGGCCCGTGTGCTCAGATTTCGGTGCACGTTAAAGAACCCCAGTGGTCGAAATTTACGGAGCCCTCCACTACGGCGTTTCTTATAAGCATATGGTGGTTTTGGGACATTATGATGATGATGTTGATGATGATGATTTTGGATACTCTGGCGCACACCCACAAAGGGGGATCGGTCAAGAACCGGGCGGCAGGATGTTAACTAAAGGTCTAATGGTTTTTACTTATTTATTTATTTATTTATTTATTTAGTATACCTCAAAGGCACCAGTCGGGGTATTACATGAAGGATGGGTATAATTAGCAACATAATTACGATTCAATCACGGTCTTGAATACATGTGGGTCGGAGTGGTGCATGGCGAAGGCAGGCAAGTTGTTCCAGTCCCGGGCGGTTGCAACAAAAAAGGAAGCGAAGGTGGGCAGTAGTTTGTGCTGGCGGTGGATAAACGGCTCGGGGATGGTTTGTACGGCTGGATAATCAATGAGCAGGCAAGATGGCTGGAACGTTGGAAGGGGCGTGATAAAATTTGTGAAAAAGACAGAGCCGAGATATATAATGACGTGATTCTAGGTTGTGGAGGTGGCCACGAGTTTTAAGTTTGGAAACACTGGAATGATAAGAGTACACGAAGTAGATGAACCAGGCTGCGCGATATTTTGTACAGATTCGAGAAGGTTAGATAGATTAGATTGATGAGGGTCCCAAACCGAGCATGCGTACTCCAATTTAGGGCGAACAAATGTGGTGTAAGCTAACAACTTCACTGATGAGGGAGCAAGTTTTAATTCCTACGAAGAAAACCCAGCACACGATTAGCGGAGGATGCTACGTTGTTAACGTGAGTAGACCAGGTGAGGTTGCTTAAGAATGTTACGCCGAGGTATTTATAGGATTCTGCTGTTAAGATTGTAGAGCCCGAAATGGTGTAAGTCGCTTGCTGGTAATGTTGCTTACGGTGAAATGATATTAGCGATGTCTTATTTACGTTTAAAGACATTAGCTAGTCGTTACACCAGGATTCAATAAGGTTAAGGTCGTTTTGAAGTATAGCAATATGCTTTTTCAAAGTCTAAAAAGAGGGCATCGGTGGGTATATTTAGGTCAACGCTAGAACTGATGTCATTGTAGAATGAAGCGAGTTGTGTGTCGCAGGATAATCCTGAGCGAAACCCATGTTGACTATGATGAAAGAAGTTGTGGCGGTTTAAGAACTTGACGGTGTTAGAGTAGATTATATGTTCCAGTAGTTTAGAGCAAATGCTAGTGAGCGATATGGGACGATAGCTGCTAGGCTGGGATGGAGAGCCCTTTTTAGGGACTGGTACAATCTTACCCACTTTCCAGTCTTTCGGCACCACTCCTGAAGACAGTGATTGCTGAAAAATATGGCATAATATCACACTGACAATGGGTTGTGTGTTTTTTAACATTGTAGCGTTGATGCCATCGGCGCCACAAGAAGATGTAAGCTTTAATGAGTCGATTAATTTAGCAATGCCCTGTTGAGAAAACGTGATGTCCGGCATCATGTCGTAATCACGAGGATGGAATGAAGGTAAGTTGCCGTTAGGTTCGATAGTGAACATGGAAGGGAAAAAACGATTAGGTTGTTCGGCGGCTTCATCGTCGGGAATCGGAAGGTTATGATTATCAAACAGTGCCAGTGGTTGGGAATTTTAGGGTTGATAACGCTCCGAAATTTCTTCGGGTTATTGGTCAGCATGGCCGGCAAAGTCTGTGAGTAAAAAAACGTTTTTCTTTCATAGCATGCGTGCTGAATGCTTTTTCCGCAGTGGAGTAGTTGTTCCATGCAGAAATGTTATTAGATCGTTTTGCTGATATAAAAAGTCTTTTCTTTTTATTATTGAGTCGTTTTAGTGTAGCTGTGAACCACGAGGACGTCTTTTTTTCGATGACGGTAATGGTGGGCATGTATTTTATGAACAGGTCATGGATTTTATTTTTGAAGAGCAACCAATTAGTCTCGACAGAGCGCTGCAAAAAATCGGCTAGCAGGCAAGTAGCGAATTCTGCAAATTCATTGTTTAGGGTGAAATAGTTTCCTTTGTTATACAATGTTATCGTTTTTGTTATTTTAGACGAGCGTGTTAGTTGGCATAGGTTGGTACCATGAATCACTGAATGGTCACTTAAGCCAGGCAAGAACGTCATCTTGGAAACCTTGTCAGGCTCGGAAGTGAGGATAAGATCTAGAGTGTTGGAGGAGGTAGAATTTTGACGTGCGGGTTCAGTGACGAGTTGCGTTAGTCCAAATGTTAGGCATGAGTTGACGAAATCGCTTTCAGGACCGTGTTTGGCGGCTGTGCTTGCCAGATTATTCCACGAAATTGCTGGAAAATTAAAATCACCGAACAGAAGTATCGAATAATGACGGAAAGTTTTAGTTACAGAGTGAATAGCCACGTGGAAATTCGGTACAAAAAGGGGGTCAAGACCGGGAGGGCGGTAACAAACTCCAACTATCGTGGGAGGATAAGAAGCATTGCAGAGAATGAATGCGATTTCTAAGCATGAGGACACACGAATTTCTGTACATTAAAGGCTTTTATGACTGCCTATCAGCACTCCACCTCCACGTTTGTTAGTGCGGTCACGTCGAAAATTGTTGAAGTCCGGGAAATATTGTAGCAGCTCTGAGTCTGCAATTGACGTCGAGCTGCTAAAAACAAAACGTAATTTGGGGCTGAAAAAAATATAGAAAGAAAAGCCGAAAATTGAAAAAGGAGTATATCTGAGCAGGGAGCGATGCAGGCTATCAGATGCGACTTGAGACAGAGGTAATGGTGGGTCTAAAATGATATATATATATATATATAGGCAGATTAACATGGCAATCGCTTTGTTTCTATTATGTATTATAATACCGCAGAGCAGACGTCCCTGTGGCTATAACCGAATTTAATGCTGCCAAGCGACAAAATTACAGCCACATTTAATTCTAATCCCAATTTTTCAAGTGGAGCTACCAGGTAGCTTTTCCGGTGATGAGAATATTGGCGACAGAACAAAAAGAAGTGATCTATTGTTTCCATTTCTTCGCAAGTCTGACATAAAGGTGACGCCTTTAGACAAACTTTATGCAAATAATATTTCAGTTGCGGAATTCTGCAACGCAATCTTGCAAAAGTAACTTCCAAGTGCCGTGTTGCACACCACTGTCTATTCCAGTGGCATCGTGGATGTGCAAAATCTCGATATTTATCCAATGAGTAGCAGTCGTATTCATGCAAAGAGAGGTTTCTAAACCTTATTGCTGTCGCGTAAGCAGTATCACGCAAAATCGGGATAAGGGGACCGCTAAGAGATACTGTGGCTAGTGCATCCGCCATTTCAATGAGATATATGCCACGATGGCCTGGCACCCACAAGAGCTGCAGTTTTTTCAAGTTTGTCAGTATGAGTTGTCGAAACATATGCATGAGTGTTAAGTTCCTGAAGACAGAGCAGCACATACTGAAAAAGAATCTGTAATTACGACTTCTTCCGATTCGCCCAAAGGAAGTTTCCGTAGTGCCAGTACAATAGAAAATAATTCTGCTATGAATATTGGTGTGTAATCTGGGAGTATAACCGAAAAGGACCAGTCAAGGGAACGTGAGAAGATACCTGCCTCAGCGTTTTCAATTGATACGGATGCATCAGTCGCAATTATGTTGTTCATGTTGACATGTGCCAAGTAATCCTGCAGCCGGTCATTTAAATATTGAAATGGCATTTGCTTTGCGTTAGAGGGATAAATATTCTCAAATTCTATCTTAAGATCTAAATTAACGTTTCTTGTTGAGAAAATATGTTTGATTTTGACGTTCAGTGGTTCTAGCAGCGCTTGAACGAACAAGATCTGTGGGCAGTATAATCGTGACCACCAAGTTTCAAAAAATAAGCTTGGTTCTTTATTAAAAGCATAAAACGATGCTCTCTGGGGCACAGTGTATAGTTTTAAAAATGTTTGGATAGTAAGCATTTTGAATCTATTCAACAATGACGGTCGACGCGCTTCCTTGTATAGCACATTGTTAGCAACAAACTTCGGCAGTCCAAGGCACAGTCGTAAAGCCTCCCTTTTCAAATAGTATTAGCAGTCTCATTTTATATGTCGCACTGCCCGAAAATAACACACAGCCGAATTCCATGATAGGACGAATTTTACATTTTATAGACCATTACCAATGTATTTCTTCGCAACCCCTTTTTTATGTTGCTGAGCTTGCGTAACCAACCCTTGGCTCGTGTTGCTTTGGACGCAATGTGATCAATGTGGCTTTTCCAATTGAACGAGCTGTTATATATGATGCCTAAGCATTTGAGTGAATGCACCTGGGGAATCTGCTCTGTGCCATACATCAAGGAGATGTTGACAGGATCCCTGAACGAGAACGCTAGGAGCGCGCTTCTCGTTCAGGGATCCTGTCAACATTAAACTCCACATATGAAACCTAACTTCATCCTTCTCTTCTTTTCTGCCCCGGCTCTCGTGCTTCTTCTTCTGCTGTCCCTAGGATCATACCGCTTCATATGAGCCAAACTATTCTTGTGCAATTTTCAGCGCAGATCAGACTAGTGGCTTTCAGGAAACGGGATAATTCTGGTAGCTTCTGCAGCCAGCTTATGGCTGGAAACAAAGTGCCAGCAGCTTATTTCTCATTTCTTTTATGCGCGGCATAGTAAGCACGAACATATGGCATCGTACCTCACGTGTTCATCTTTTCGACGCTGCTCCCGGAGCTTGGGATTCGCTTCGTTCGTCAACGAAAGCAGAGGGCACCACGCATGGCCTCAGCAGATTTCATGGGAGTTCCCAACACACGCATTAGCACTTTGCGTCGTCACGGAACAGCTCTTTCCTGTAAGCGCGGGAAGCCTGTGCTCGTACAGCCATACACGGGAAAACAGAACAACGAATGGCTTGGTTGCTTGAAGTTGATGGTGATAACAAGAGGCAGCCGGCGGGGGACAGCAACAGTGGTGCTGTAGCGCAGAGCACTTATATACCACTGTAGTCTCTTTGTACTGGAGATGTCAAGAACGCGTGCATTTGAAGCGCGCGTCGTAGCTTGCGAAAGCGTGTAATTGGTCGCTTTTAGCGCATTTATTGTACACAACTGCCGAGCCGGCCTTTATGTATGCACACCTGCGATGCGCCATGGTGCAAAAGTGAACATGCAGGCGTGCCAAAATTGCGTCGAGAAGTTCCCTGTGTCAGGAGCCTGCTGTTGTACCGTGCGTCAGCCGCGACACACGGAGAACGCAAGGCCCGGCTCCCGAAGCACGGGCCGGAAAGAAGGAGGAAGTGGCACACACGAGACCCGGACGGAAAACTCCCTTTATGTACGCAAGCATCAGTATATATACATATGTTCAACGCACCCTGGGGGCCAGAAAACCGGTTCCGAAACCGGGACCGTAACGACGACACCACATCATCCCCCCTTTTGAAATGAAGGTGATGTGGGATCCTCCACGCAACCAATTCACAATATTAAAATGAACGGAAAACACAGACATGTACAAAATAAACAATATAACAGCGTGAAGAAATATACAGGACACACATGAAAATGCAAAGGTAATTAATGCACACTTGAGAAAGAATAACAAGCACACACTGCACGTAGCACAACGAATGATGAAGAATTAAACATGTATAGCATGCAGGCCAACAATACACATTGCCAAATCACCACCACATCATCCTTTCCTCTGAGAGAGGATGTCTGCTTCACTGTTGTGTTTGAGTCCATGGCGTCGACGCCTTTAGTGATGCCATTTTCACGACAGGCACTGTCGCCGCCCACAGAGGTCCGGTGGTGCGATAGAATAGGTCCATGTGCTCTCTTTCCAGTGCACTTCCAGCACAGAAGGGGTCGGAGTAAGCATGCGCTGAAGCTCCGACGGGACACGGCTGAGCACCACCGGTGCAGGCGACGTGCACAGAACAGGAACTCGCACGGCTGGCGTAGACGATACAGGTGGTAGCACCTTCGCAGAACATAGAACAGGGAGCACTTCCAGAATCTCGGCCTGCACGCTCGGCGGATGCACCTCCGGCGGATCGAGAACAGACACATTATGCCGGAGGCCACCACAATCTTAAAGACGCACAGCTGGGGCAGGAGCAGCAGCATGCACAATGGGAGCAGCAGGCACCACCGACGTATGGAGAGCTAAGACGAAAGCAGGCAAAGAATGGTCGGCAGCAGTAGACCCGACCGGAACAGCCATCCTCGCAGTAGAAGTACTCCTGGTCAAAACAGGTAGAGTCCGTGTAAGCCCAACCGCAGGAAACAGTAGCAGGCAAATCAGGAGCGCGGCCAGTTGGAACACCGACAGGTGCAGCACAAGTGAGCACACTTTCGGTCTGGGCCGGAATCATCGCAGTACGGGAAGTCGAGGTATGGCCCGATTTGTCAGTGGGTGCATCCCTTATGGATCGGAAGACATTTCCGTATTGCCCTCTTCTACCGCAACATACACAGGGGCGGGTCCTTGCAGGGCAAGCTGCAGCGTCGGGCCCGCGCAGCTACGAACCGCAGTGGAAGCACGCTCCAACGCGAGTCGACGGCGACGCCGAAGAACCGTGGTCAGACGCGCCGGTAACCGAGGAAGCAGTCGTAGTCAGCGAACAGACGGCGTCGGCTTGCGAAGCAGCTGGAGAAGGAGGAACGCTCCGAACGGTGAAAAGAAGGTCGTCGAAACGCGAAGGAACAGCGCCGCTTTAAAGGGCATCCAACTGTTGTAATGTGCGGTTCACGCGATCTTCTTTCATGGCAAGATCTCGGGATTCTTGAATGGAAAATTCCGCTCCCATCTTCAGAATTTTTCTCCGCAGATTCGGGGACGCGATTTGTCCTACAATTTGTTCGAACGCCAGCATGTCGGTACTCGCACCAAAATTGCCCAGTTGAGCAAGCCGTTTAACCTCCTTAATGTGTTACACTGCGGTTTCGGCCGGTTGTTGCTGTAATATTTTTTGAATGAGGCACGCAGGCACATCAGATCGACAATAGCTCGTCGAAAAATCGCGTCCAACTGCTGGAGCATTGTAGCATACGAGTCTTGCACAGCGTTTGCCGTGCTTGCATGGTCCTCTGCCGGAATGGGTTCGTCCTCCACCGCACGTAAGTAAGAGTTTAAACCTTCAACGACCAGTGTGTTCAGTAGCAACGCTTTCTTGTGCTCCGGCGTGGCGTCCAAGGCAGCGACGTTAATGTAAACCTGAACAGCCGGAAGCCACTTTCGTCACGGAATAGGAGGCCTAGGCTACGGCAGGAACAGAGGCGGAGGTATTGCGGCATGCATCCTTGTGGAGGAAGGTAGCTGAACCGGAGGACTGAGTCAGACGCATAGTCCAGTATGCATGGTCTTGGTGGTCACGAATTAGTGATCCACAACAATTGAGTATTGGTGGGCTGTATTCAGGATGCTGAACGTAGTAGCACAAGTAGCAAATGTCGTACGGCCACCTTGGTCGGACGCACGCGTATTCGTCGCCTCCTCGCCAAACGTTGTATTGTGCGTCGGACGCGACTCACGAAGAGGAACGCGAGACCCGCGCCCGAAGCGCAAGCTGGGAAGGATGAAGAAAGTGGTGCACACGAGACTCGGGCGGAAAACTCTATGACACAAGCATCTCTATAGGATGGATGGATGGATTGATATGGCTGTACCCTTTAGATCGGGAGGTGGCTAGCACCACCAAGCCGTAATACTTAGTGGACCAAAAGCTAGATTAATTTTTCCCTTTAAACAGTGAGGCTGAGGACTCGTACTTTGCAGTGAAGGGTTCAATTTTCACTCGTTTCTTGACTTTATCCACCAATCAGATAACCTCCTTCTAGTTAATTCTACCCGCCTAAAGTCTATTTTGCCCTCCCTGTCCCTAAACTCCAGTGCTTTGAAAAACTGCGCCATCGTCCTGAACTATAGGGTGAAGGCCTTTACAGAACATTATCAAGTGTTCGGCAGTTTCCTCTTACTCTCCACATGCACTGCATACCGTGTCTACCTTTTCGTATTTGGCCCGATATGTCTTGGTAAGCAATACTCCTGTCGTGGCCTCAAACAGTAGAAAACTACCTCGAGTATTATTATAGATTCTTTCCTTGGCGATTTCCTGTTAAAAAGTTTGATAGATTTCTAGTGCGGACTTCTTAATTATGCCAATTCTCTGCACGTAAGTCTCCGTTTCCTTCACCTTGTTCTCAACCTATAGTTCTTTTTGGTTTGGCCCCCTGTTGTTTTCTAAGTAATTACCCGTCAATTTTCTGGTTTGCTTCCTCGATTTTGTATGGACATTCTTCGTGTACAAGTAGCTGAAAACCTTCCTAGCCCAACGCTCCTCCCCGATTTCCCTCAATCGCTTCTCAAATTTTATCTTGCTGCTAGCTTCCCAGCCCCCAAATGTCCGTCCAATATCACCTTGTACTCACTGATTTGGTGTATTCCCGTGAGCTCCCCTAGCAAGCTTACCTATTCCACGCTGCTTAATTTTTTATCTTGCTTGAACTTCTGATCTCATGCACAAGACCGCTTTGCCAAACGTCAGACCCGCAACCATGACCCCTTTCCAAATTCCTCTTACAACATCATACCTATTGAAATTTCACAGTGCCCTATTTTTCATCACTTCTGCATTCCTGTTACCTTTAGGCGTTATGTATATTTCGTGTTCCCTTAGGTACTCGGTCCCATTGCTTATTCATACGCCCAAATATTTGTATTTATCTGTTATCTCTAGCGTGACCTCCTGTATCCTAAGCTCACTACCTTCGGGTATAATCGGGTTCACTACCTTCGGGTTCGGGCATAATCCTGCCTAGCACAACTTTCGTTTTTTCTTAAACTGTCAGAATTCCTGACTTTCTCTGGACAAGCGGAACGGACGAAGTCACCCCCCCCCCCCGGGGATGGGGGACCATCCATCCAACGAGACCACGGGCCCCAGCCGTTTGCCTAAGGATGGACCGAATGTGGGTGACCGCGTTGGTGCATCTGCTTCTTGTGATGATTCTACCGACAGCTCATCAGTGGAAGAGATGGAATCGGAAGCCGTCTTCAGGACATTCCATACCCGCTGGTTGAAAAGGAAGCTTCGCAAAACGTCATCAACGGCGGAGCCACAACCGGCGCTAGACAAAGGCAAGCGATGATTCACCATTTAGTATGTACCCATTTCTACATCAGAAAACCTGAACACACTCAACAGGCAGTCATTGACTAATTATTTCAAGCGAGCTGCACCTGCTCAATTGAATGAAATTCGCATAAATAGCAGGAAAAACGTATTATTAGTTGATGTGACAAACAAAACCATTCTTGATAGACTGAAGGCCGTCCTGCAGCTCGGAAGTAGTTCAGTTCGCGCGTTCCTCGCTCATGTGAAAGGAACAACGACAGGCGTGATAAATGACGTCGACGCTGATAACACACACGCTGACCTCCAGAATCTTGTGACGTCGACAGTCAAAGTTGTGACCATACGCCGCTTCCGGCAGTCTCGCTGCACCAAATTAGTATTTGGTTCTGAGACTCTGCCTCCTAACGTGAAGGTTGGATACGTGAAACATCCCGTGCGCCCTTACGTGCCACGGCATTTGCAGTGTCACAAGTGCTGCAAGTTGGGACACGTCAGCGCAGTGTGCAAAAGTGAGAAAACTTGCGCGTTGTGCGGCGGATCTCATGAGGTGGGAAACTGCGATTCTGCTGTTCCATTTAAATGTCCAAACTGCTCTGGCACACATGAAGCAACGTCGAAGGAGTGCCCGAAGATCAAAGAAGAAATTCGCGTCCTGCGGAAGATAGTCAGAGACAACTCGACACACAGAGAGGCTGTCACGTCCATCCGCTGACACAGACGTCGTTAAAAACGCAGGCACCAGCGAAATCATAGTGCACTTAGGAGTGATGCATCACCATCAGCAACAGATGAACATACGCGTGCGCATTATCAGGCCGCTACACCCATGTTGTACGCACCACGTCCCAGGGATGCAGAAAGTGGACTAACGCCCGCGTTGCGCACCGATGCTTCAGATACTAAGTGGCCTTCGCTACCAACCGGAGCAATAAGAAAGACCACATCATGGGCTGCAACTTCAAAGAGGGCGGAAAATGATACGCAAGACACTGAGAAGAACCAAATTATGCTGAAGCATCTACTAAAATCTATTCGTGCCATTCTCAACGAGCTGCACACGCCAGGTGCGAAAACAGCAGTGCAGATCCTCAACGTGCTCGAGCCGCTATTACTGACCCTTCCATAAACAATATGGCGAATTTCTTCGATGAACGTGTGCGCATCTCTGCAATAATGCAGTAGAACGCACGAGGTTTGCGAAGCTGATTGTCTGACTTTCGACAACGGATGTTTAAATACAAATTTCCGTTGGTTGTTATATGTGAGCCGAATATGATGTTGTCGTTTTGGATTTCCGGATAGGTCATTTTGTGGTCACGCGATGATCGAAATGCGAGCAGAGTAATTATATGCGTACGTCGAGATTTAGCGTACGTGAGGCATGCCGTGGCTCCTCATGCTTCTAACGACTATATTTGCCTATCTATAAAGCACAAGCGACGTTTAATATCAATCGTGTGTGGATACATTTCTCCTAGAAGCCACGTGGACAGTTTCCATCTCTTGTCTGTGCTCCAAGCTTGCCCTGGACCACATGTATTAGTTGTGGATGTTAATGCACATCATCACATGTGGGGTTCTACCTCAATGAACACCCGCGGTAGGGACATTGCCGAATTTGTGCTCAATCAGGTCCTGATGTCGAATAACGATGAATTACCTACTTACCTCCGTGGCGGATCGTACAGCAGCTGTCTGGACGTATGCTTTGTGAGCAGAAGTCTCTTGCCTACCACCTGTTGGTTCGTAGACGTTGAAACACATGGAAGTGACCATCTCCCTACATATATACAGCTAAAAGTATTCCGTCGTTCGACTTCCCTGCCTGTGAAAAGCGTAGACTGGCCAGGATTTCAAGCTTCTGTAAATGCTCAGTGCGGGAACATTCAATCTATATTTGAAATAGAAAGCCTCATTGCATCTGCCTTAACAACGTATACGAAACTTGTGAATGTATCGCTACTAAGATCACAACTTGACGCACAATATACTTCGTGCAATCCATCGCCAGGCAGAGAGGAAATACAGGAGGACGAAATTGCCATCTGACCTATCTACAGCACGCCAAGCACAACGACATGTATTGCGACACCTTGATAAGCTTGATAGGCAACGTTGGAGGGTATTTTGTGGCTCTCTTGATCATAGAAAACCCCTGTCTCGAATATGGCAAACTTTCCGAAGCCTTCAGACGCCCACGCAACAGTTGTTCCCTTTCCGAGCTTTGGCTCTAAAGCAAGGCCGACCTGAAGTAGAGGTTGCAGAAGAGTACTGCCACTTAATCGTAGGTATGTCCTCCTCACCGATATCACCTTCGTGTTTAGCCTCACCATCATCCAGCGCCGATCGCCTCGACTTGCCATTCACAATGCAAGAACTCGACGCTGCAATTTCTTCGTCCAGATGGTCGTCCGCACCAAGGCTTGACGCAATTACTTATTCGGCTCTATATCACCTCAGCCAGGAAGCAAGGCAGGCTCTCTTGTCGTTCTTCAACTCTACGTGGGAAACAGCGACAATCCCAGAGAGTTGGAAGTGCAGACACATAGTGGCTTTACTCAAACCAGGCAAGTGTTCACACGAGTTGTCTTCTTATCGACCCATTGACCTAGCCAGTTGCATCGGTAAGGTGATGGGATGCATGGTGCTGGCAAGATTGCAATGGCTGCTGGAGAATAATGTCGGCTTACCAGATTGTGTAAACGGCTTCCTTAGAGGTCGATCATCTATAGACGGTGTTGTGGAACTAGTTTCTTCTGCTGAAAAGGAAAGAAAACGTCGGAGATTGAAAGGGGCCATTTTCTTAGATATAAAGGGCGCGTACGATAGCGTCCACCACGAGGCCATTTTTGACGCACTTGAAGACATCGGCGTAGGTGGCCGACTACACGAATAAATAGTGAGTTATCTCAGAGGACGCACCATTTTTATGTCGACATCTGACGTTGACACGGCCAGGCACCCCATAAGCCATGGAGTTCCGCAAGGCGCCGTCCTGAGCCCCAAAGCACTCATTGGCCTTGAAGTTGAGCTTCCCTACGTTGTCAGAATCAGTGCGTATGCGGACGACATATGCATATGGGCATCTGGAGCAACGCGATCACAACTGTTAGCAAGTCTACAACAAGGCACATCAGTAACATATAAGTACTTGCATCGTCAGGGCCTGGAAGTTTAAATAGCAAAATGTGCTGCATTGGCATTTACGAAGAAATCAAAGTCGCGGTACCCAATATTCGCTCACGGAGCAGTGATTCCCGTGGTCAAGCACCAACGCTCTTTAGGGGTCATCATTGATCGCAACCTGTCCTGGTCAAACCATGTGACTGTGCTGCGGAACAAGCTTATCAGTTTTGTGTATGTTCTTCGTGTTATAGCAGGACTGAGATGGGGCCCTTAAGAGAAAAGTCTTCTGAAGTTATACAAGGCAATGTTTGTGGGATATATACGGTACAGCTCACCTGTACTTTCCAGCATGCGGGCAACGTGCCTTTGTACTTTAGAAAGCCTTCAGACGTGAGCATTAAGAATATGCCTAGGCCTGCCACGGTGCACGTGAGCCTCTGGCACTATAGAGGAGTCCCGCACCTACCCTATACAGGTTTACACGTCCTAAGACCCTCTTCGAGTGCACCTTTGTCTGCTGACCCTACATGCACAATTGTCTTCGCTACAAGTGGACCGACCAGGCTGTACCTATTCGCGATGCCTCGATAGGCATAGACACATGATCCCTTCAGGCTTTGCACCTGCCGTAATTCCTGCAGTGCCTCCATGGGCATTGACTAAACAGCTGGTGTGCCTTCACATACGTGGAATTTCGTGTAAGTCGCGTGTTTCTTATAATGCCCTCAAGCAACTCCCCTTCACGCACTTGGATTACCGATACAGCGACTCTGTGCACACTTACACCGATGGATCCGTAAGTTCATTCGCTTCAGCTGCAGCCTTCGTGATCACTCAACTCGGTACTTCCCGACAGTACAAATTAGATCACAGGTCATCTTCGACAGCTGCGAACTTGTTGCTATACAGGAAGCTATAACATTTGTGAATGACCAAGAACCGCGTAAATGGACGATTCTTTCTGATGCAAAATCAGCGCTTCAAGCTATCCATTCTTGCTCAATAAGAGGCCAATTTTACAAGTTAGCGTTAGGAATCGTCCAAGTATTTGACGTAACACACAGGAGCGGTCACTTGATTAAACTCCAATAGATTCCTGGACACTGCGGCCTGGTTGGCAACGAAACAGCCAATAGCGAAGCAAGAGCGGCAATATACAACGCTCCTATGTACGTCAAGGTACCGTATTCGCGAAGTGACGTCAACACATTGTTGAGATCGCTCATGCGCGAATGCGCTGCCACTTACTGGTCGCTACAAGATCTCCGGAACAAGCGTCTGCGGGAAACAGACCCCTGTATGACTATTTGTCTTCTAGATAAAATCAGCCGATGACATGCACATACTGCACCAGATTCGCCTGGGCGTCGCCTTCGCTCGCCACTACACCCACCTAATCGGCCGCGCGGACAGCCCGAATTGTGAGCGTTGCCAAGTGCGTGAAACTTTAGCTCACTTATCTTGTGACTGTGCATTATACGTGGCGCAAAGAAAAATGCTAACTGCAACGTTGGCAAGCATCGGACAAACGCCTTTTAGTGAAAGCCACATATTATCAGCAATGAACGACCAAACAGTGCAAAAACTGCTACAAAGGCTGTTTTGGACTTTATAAAAAGCACTGGACTAGATACTAGACTGTAGGGTACTGCGCTAAGTGGCTACTGTACATACGCACCACTTCTTGTCCCCATCATCATCCTTCATTCCTGTTTCCTTCCCCCTTCCCTTATCTCCTGTGTACAGTAGCAGGCTAGAGCGGACTAGCTCAGGCCGACCTCTCTGCCTTCTAATAAATTCTCTCTCTCTGTCAAAATTTTTCTTGCTCCTAGCTTCCCTGCCCTCAAATGATGTCCATTCCATATCACCTTGTACTCCCTGATTTAGTGTATTCTCGTGAGCTCCTAAGGCAAGCCTACCTATTCCACGTTGCTTAATTTCTAATTTTGCTTGAACTTCTGATCTCATGCACAAGACCGCTTTGCCGAACGTCAAACCAGGAACCATGACCCCTTTCCATATTCCTCTCACAACGTCATACCTATTGTAATTCCACAGTGGCCTGTTTTTCATCACCGCTGCATTCCTGTTACCATTAGTCGTCACGTATATTTCGTGTTCCCTTAGGTACTCGGCCCCATTGCTTATTCATACGCCCAGACATTTGTATTCATCTGTTATATCAAGCGTGACCTTCTGTATTCTAAGCTCACTACCCTCATTATAATTAAAAAGCATGACTGCTGATTTTCCCTTACTGAATCTGAAATCTAACCTATCTCCCTCATTACCGCAGATGTCCATCAATCTCTGCAAATCTTCCTTGTTGCTGGCCATTAGCACTATATCATCTGCGTACATTAACGCTGGTAGTGCCTGATCAATGAGTTTTCCTTGCTTGGCTAAATAGAGGTTGAAGCCCAGTCCACTTGCCTCTAATTTGGCCTCTAATCTTTGTAGGTACCTCATGAATAATAAGGTTGACAGGGGACACCCCTGCTTATGCCCCCGTTTTACCTCTGCAGGCTTGGATACCTGTCTTTCTCACTTTGTAACTACCTTACTACCTCTATAGATATCCTTTAAAACATTAGTGACTACATGTTCCACGCCTAGTGTGTCCAGCATTCCCCACAATTCCTCTTGAACGACGCTAACGCACGCTCCTTTGATATCCAAAAATGCTAGCCACAGAGGACTGTGTTCCTTTTCTACTATTTCTATGCACTGCGTCAGTGAGAACAGATTGTCTTTCAACCTCCTGTGTTTCCGAAACCCATTCTGGAGTTCTCCCAGCACCCGCTCATCCTCTATCCATGCCTGCAGTCTTTCTTTTATAATCTGCATCGCCAGCCTGTAGACCACTGATGTCACTGTTATAGGACGGTAGTTGTTTATGTCAGCTTTGTCCCCCTTTCCTTTATAGATCATGCTCATGCTGCTAATTTTCAATCCATCGGGAACTTCACCATCGATTATTATTGTGCTCACTGCCTCTCTCAAAGCCTGCTTAGACTTCGAACCTAATGTCTTTATCAGCATAATTTTAATGCTATCTGGGCTTGTTGATGCACTACTAGGAACCCTCTTCTCAGCCCTTTCCCACTCTCGTTGTGAAAATGGAGCCATTGCGCCACTTGATTCATCCTAGTCTATTGTGGTGCATAAAGCACTTCTTTATTGAAATGTTTCTGTCACCCTTGTTTTTATATATTCACTAGCTTCGTCCCCTTCTAGCCTAGCACCTTGAGCTGTAGCTATAAGCCTCTGCTCCAGGCTCGTCTCATTTCTTAGGGACTTTACATGGTTCCAAAATTTCGCAGCTGCCTTTCTATCTTTTTTATGTACTTCTGCCAGCCACTGAGCTCCCTTTCTTGTCAGTTTTTAATATTTTTATTGCATCCCTCTCTCTCTCTCTATATATATATATATATATATGTGTGTGTGTGTGTGTGTGAGTGTGTGTGTGTGTGTGTGTGTGTGTGTACAACACCCTCTAACGGGCCAAACAACACTATGCCTGCATCAGCTGTCCATCCTTCGGCTGTGCCACTTTCTCCTTCCCGGCCCGCGCTTTGGGCCGCCGGGCCTCACATTCCCCGTGCGTCGCGTCGAACGCGCGACACATTACCTGCCAACCCGCAAAAGAAAAAAAAATGACGCGCAATCAAAATTTTCACAATCCGCCTAGATGCTCACTCAATATTGTGCAGTTTGAAAGCAGCGCTTTAAGCCACGCTACATTATAAGTGGCTCCTGGCGAACTAGAAAGAGTGGAGAAGTATCAAAACCACGATGAAAGCATACGCTCGTTCTGACGGCAGTTGCAACGATATCCAGACCAGATTTATTCGATTTTACGAGTTACTGCGTCCCAAAACTCAAACACGCTGTTGGGCCACTTTTTCGGGAGTTAGCTGACGTTCGAACCCATGAAGGAAATTCGAATTCTTCCTCCATGCTCGAGCCAACCTTACTAGAGTAATCTCAGTTCCTTCCTCTGTGATTTGAAAGCTCCGTCGGCTCCTTTTCTCCGCCAAGCGGAGGTGAATCAGCCTGAAAAGCGGTCGCGAGAACTAGCAACGCTGCAGTCTGATCATGCGTAGAGTTACTGTATATGCTCTCTAGGTAGCAATCTTAACGGTGTTTCCACCGTTAAGACTGCACCACAGCGGTGGCCGCACACCATGCTGTTTATGCCCGAAGACCCTGCATCTAACTTGCGACTCCTCAACAGGCAAGTTCTTTCTGTGCTTCTCGAGGAAACCATGCCGAATGAGATCAAAGACGTGAGGATCACTGCACGAAAGAATGACCTTGCTGTAGACGTTATGCACCTGTAGCACACTGCAAAGCCTTCGGCACATAACAGAAATCGGCAACGTGAAAGTTCGGCCAATGGTCACTACAGGTTGTAATGGCATTGTAGGCGTCATTTATAATGTGCATTATTCCATCTCAGCTAATTACCCGCCAATACTAATAAATCTAGTGACAGAAGGCAACCGCATCACGCACATTACCAGATTCGGCAACTCACGCTGCTTGAGGCTTGTGTTCGAGGGAGACAGCCTTCCCTCGTATGTCAAAGTTGGCCATGTTCGCCACTCAGTGCGTTCATACATACCGAAGCCAGTGCAATGCTACACGTGCTTCAAGATGGGACACGTAAAAGGTGTCTGTGAGAACAAAGTTGTGTGTCCGCGGTGCGCTGAATCTCACTCAAAAGACGCCTGCGGTGCCACCGTGTCACGATGTCCAAACTGCCACGGCACTAATGAGGCCTCGCCCAAAGATTGCCCGCGGGGTACTCACACGCGATACTCAGGCGTATGGTGCGGGACAATTCAACGCACAGGGAAGCTGCCGCTACACTACGCCGATGACGGCGTCGTGGGCGAAGAGCATCACGGAGAAACTGCTTTACCGATAGAGAGATGTTATCCCCTATCGAAGAGGCTGACCCGAGAAACACCGAGCTCACTGAAGACGGATACTGCCAAACAGAAGAAAGGGGCAGCAGTCGCACCTTCCGAACAGTGGTCCTCACTTCCACGAAGTGAACCTATTTCGGAGCTGCATCAAATCCCGCCGCCCTCGACGACCCCTCAAACCGGTGATGCGATGAATGAAGATCAAGTGATAAGCTTGCTGCAATCGCTGATGAGTACCATGCGTGTCCTACTGAGTAATATGAAGACTTCGACTGCGCAGACCGCACTGCATGTGCTGGACACCCTGAGTCCGGTGCTTGCAGCTCTAAGGTAAAACCATGGCCAGCGAGGCACCGTCGTTTCGAGCGGAAGTCAGAATGCATCTGTCTTTCAGTGGAACGCCAGAGGACTGAAGTCGCGCATGTCTGACTTTAGACAGTTTTTATTTGTGAACCACTTCCCTAATATCGCGATTTGTGAACCCAACCTGTCTGCTTCAATCAAGCTTTCAGGATATGAGTGTTTTATGTCCACTACTCACAGAGACTGCAGCAAAGTTATTGTATTCAGGCGCCATGACCTCACTTACGTTCACCACAGAGTCTCGCCTGATGAAGGGAATCAGTACGTGTGCCTTACTGTGAAAAAGGATAAGGTTGCTTTCACGATTATCGGAGCTTATTTATCTCCATCAAGCCGCCTTGACTGCGAGCGCTTACGCGGTATTCTGACATTGACTCCAAGGCCATGGGTGATCACTGGCGACTTCAATGTCCATCATTTCCTATAAGGAAGCTCCAGGGTCAACTCTAGAGGAAGAAAATTGGTGTCCTTAGCCTCGGAGTACGAACTCTGCGTTTGTAACGATGGAAGCCATACATATTTACGCGGATCAGCCTATAGCCGCTGCTCTGACCTTACATTAGTTTCTCGCTCACATACCAGTAAAGTGCACTGGTTTTTCGGATCTGGAAACGCGGGGCAACGACCATAAACCAACTTACCTGTGTATAGAAGGTTTCACCAGCTCCAAGTCCTCAAAGGTCTCAAATACACCGATTGGTCGAAATTCAAAATGGTAATAGAAGACTGTTGTACCGACGGCTCATCATATAACCTAGAGGACTCGATAAAGGATGTCCTGCAGAATACCACGCATTCACTGTTGACTAGTCACAAGCGCACAAATTTCAACATCGAGCTTGAGAATCTTCGAGCAATACGCCGTCGTGCAGAACGAAGGTACCGACGGACAAAGTCCATGGATGATTTGAGGCTGGCTAGACGCATTCAAAAGAAAATGCAACGGTACATGAATAAACTGGCTAGGCGACATTGGACATCATTTTGCGAGTCGTTGGATCCACGAAAGCCCCTATCACTGATATGGCGAACTGTCCGGGGTCTTCGCACAACCTTGGGTCAGCGACACCCGTTTACATCTCTGGCACTTCACCTTCAATGCAGAGATATTGACGTCGCAGAATTTTTCTGTAGAAGAATTGCCGGTGATTCCATTTTCACAATATCAAGAATGGGAACATTTGACAACCCACCGCCCTCACGTGATCCCCGTATGGAATGCCAGTTTTTTATGGATGAGCTAGAGGCGGCACTGGCACTGTGCAGACGTTTTTCAGCACCCGAACCTGACGGCATTACCTATCGTGCCCTTTGTAATCTTGGAGACGAAGCTCTGAAGGCACTCTTACGCCTATACAACGACTCCTAGCAGACTGGTACGGTTCTCCAGGCATGGAAGTCAAGCCGCCTCATTCCACTTCTAAAGGCTGGTAAATCTCCTTTCGATATTGCCTCATACTGTCCTATCGCACTTGCCAGTTGTGTGGGAAAAACGATGGAACGAATGATTATAACACGAATGGAGAGGTATTTAGAGCACTACGAAATTTATTCAGTATCCATGACCGGATTCAGGCGCGGCTATTCAGTCAATCGACAACGTTGTTGATCTGGTGACATATGTTCAAGACCAGAAAGCCTGTAAGAGACTGTGCGCCACCCTGTTTCTAGACGTTAAGGGGGCTTACGACAATGTCACCCATGAAGCCATCCTTAGTGCTTTGGAAACAGTAGGTCTTGGTGGCAAGATATATATGTGCGTGTACAGCTACTTACAGCTGAGATCATTTTACGTGATGGCAGCAAATGGCCCAACACCTGATTATTACAGCAGCAGAGGAGTTCCCCAGGGAGGAGTGATAAGCCCTACACTTTTCAACTTCACTCTCATTGGTTTAGTCGAGCAGCTACCTAGCACTGTAGAACTTTTTGTCTACGCTGATGACATCTGCATTTGGACATCAGGTGTGACAAGGCCTCAGCTTCGCGCCCGCCTTCAGAAGGCTGCTACAACGATGTCATGCTACCTTCCTAAAACAAGGCCTCCAGGTGTCCTGCGGAAAATGTGTAGTGGTAGCGTTCACGCGGGAACCAATGTCTGTTTACAGCATATCAATTAACGAAGAATACATATCGTTCAGCAGAAGCCACAGGTTCTTGGGAGTCATACTAGACAGAAACCTGTCGTGGACTCCACACGTGAACTATGTGAAGAAGCGGCTGATCACAACATGCCACATGTTCAAATTCCTTGCAGGAAAGAATTGGGGAGTGCCCATACCATCCATGCTACAACTGTACAGAGTGCTGTTTGTCGGATTCTTACGGTACAGCTTACCTGCAACATCTAACACCGGCAAGACCAACCTGCGCGCAATGCAGAGCATTCAAGCCCAAGCACTTAAGATATGCCTTGGATTACCCCGCAGTGCTTCAACGGCTGAAACCATTGCCATCGCTCAAGATCACTCGATAAAGACGCATATATTTACCGAGACAATGCGCATGCATCTCAGGCATTATGCCAGGACCCCTTCTCGCCACCTGGCGAGCCTAGCTGCTGAAAGGCCCCGCACGACATACGGCACTACTGTCTACTAAGCATCGTTCATCGTTTACTGAGACGTACGCACCTGCATCAAAGCCACTGCTTCCTCCTTCGAGCTTGAGCCGGACACGAGTTCACTTAATGATACCAGGAATAAGGAGAAAATTGGACTTACCGACACATGCCCTGAAACAACTGAGTCTATTCCTACTGGAACAAAACTACAGTAACCACGTGCACATTTACACGGATGGCTCTACTACGCCGTCTAGTTCATGTGGAGCAGTGGTTATACCATCACAAGGGTGGTGTTTTAAGACTTCACATGTGACAACGTCAACGACAACAGAAATGGAGGCTCCGCGCAATGCACTGGAACTCATCAATTAAGAAGAAAGACCAGGTAAATGGGCTGTGTTTTGTGACTCAAAACCAGCGTTACAGTGCCTGATATCAGTTCTTCGACGCGGATGCCACGACCAGTTGACCTACCAAACCATGAAACTTCACCACCTTTTAATACAAAAAGGCCACGACATCGTCTTTCAGTGGTAATTTGGGCATCGTGGTATAGGCGGCAATGATACTGCAGATCATGCTGCTCGCACATCACATGAAGAAGCGAACAGCGTTCCGATTCCATCTTCAAGAGCGGATGCGGCGAGACAGATTCGTCAACTGGCCCGCAGTATCACACTGACTGAGTGGAACACACCAAGCATACGACGTACAAGACTGCACGAGCTCGACCCTTCACTCCAACTCCGGCCTCCACACGGCCTACATCGACGTGCAGCTTCGCTTGTCTATCACCTTTGGCTGGGAGTTTTTTTCACGAAATGTTATACCACGTTAATCAGAATTACTGACAGTGCGGCGTGCGATGTTTGCGGCACCGACTAAAATATCAAACACCTGCTGTGCCATTGTCCCCGATTTGCCTCAGGTAGACAAGTACTTGCCAACGCAATTCAGCGACTGGATGATCGGCCTCTTTCTGTGCAGGTGCTATTACAGCAACGTCCACATGCCTCGACAGCACACAAGGCAGTGAAAGCCCTGCTGTGTTTCCTGAGAAAAACAGGCTTCTGTGAACGCCTCTGACATGCGGTACAGTTCTACACGCTGCAGTGAAATTACTGTCAGTCTCTACCCCACCCCATTCTTTTCCTTTTCCCCCTCTTCCCTCTTTCTCGTCTTTCTTGTCCCCTTCCCTAATCCTCCAGTGTAGGGTAGCCAACCGGATGTCTTTCTGGTTAACCGCCCTGCCTTCTCCCTTTTGTTGCTTCCTCCTCCTCCTCCAGGTAGCATATACAGTATCTCTAATCTTGATAATGATTGATAGATATGTGGAGTTTAACGTCCCAAAACCACCACATGATTATGAGAGACGCCGTAGTGGAGGGCTCCGGAAATTTCGATCACCCAAATCTGAGCACACGGGCCTACAACATTTCCGCCTACATCGAAAATGCAGCCGCCGCAGCCGGGATGCGAACCCGCAACCTGCGGGCCAGCAGCCGAGTACCATATCCACTAGACCACCGCGGCGGGGCATCTCTAATCTTGCGCTACTCTCGGCCCATCATCTGATACGGCGGCGTCGGGCGGTGTGGTCGTGTCATGTGTTTGTATAGATTTAAAAGTATTTCAAAGTTAAAATGGCACACATGGAATCGCAATGATGATGCTAGATTAGTCATGAACGTCAAAGGAAATACAGTGCTATAAGCAGCGCGTCTCGGACTTAAACAGCAATAAATGGTACCGGCGCCGGCATGATGCCCTCCAAGGTGATTTCTGCAGAGCGCATACCCTGCGGTAGAGCTGTGCGCCGCCGCTGAAATATTGAGGGTGGGCACCACGCCGCCGAGCCATGAAGGCGGCGCGGAGCCGGTGCGCCACAATTCTTTGTTATATATATATATATATATATATATATATATATATATATATATATATATATATATATATATATATATATATATATATATATATATATAGTCTAGTAGATCCTCCGTGAGCGGTCACAACGTGGTTTATTTCGACGTTTCGGCCTAGAGTCTGGCCTTCATCAGGAATAAAGATACAGTTTGTTGGTGCTCAGCTTTATACAATCTCAAATCAGAGGGCAAGGAAAGAGGGAAAAAAGGGAATAAAAAAGAAAAGAAAAGGAAAGAAAAAAAAAGAAAAAAAGAGAAAAATATACGGTGGACGCCCCTCGGGTATATATATATATATATATATATATATATATATATATATATATATATATATATATATATATATATGTTTATATATAGGCAGGCATGGTGGTTGAGTGGCTGTAGCGCTGTATATAGTCAAGTAGATCCTCCGTGAGCGGTCACAATGTGGTTTATTTCGACGTTTCAAACTAGAGTCTGGCCTTCATCAGGATTGAAGGTACAGTTTGTTGGTGCTCAGCTTTATACAATCTCAAATCAGAGGGAAATAGGAAAAAAGACAGAAAAAAGAAAACAAAGAAGAAAACAGAAAAAAAAGGAAAAAAGAAAGAAAAAAAGAGAAAAAAATATAAGGTGGACTCCCCCCCCCCGGGCACCCCCTTCCACTCTTCCTTCTACTTTCCCCTTCATCGCTTTCCCCCTTCTCCCCCTGCACCTCTCCGATCTCAGCGGTCTGTGTATGCTTCCTTTAACGCAATCTTCCCGACCAGACGGCGCCTCCTGGCTCTCGCGGTTCGGTGCGGGGCAAAAAAGAGCTTTTTTAAGGAGTTTAATACTTTAACAACTCGGCGCCCCGTCAACATTTTGTCGTAGAAAGAGGGGTGCCGCTTATTGCGGCAGAGGCTGGTAAGCGGGCGCAATGCAAATTCCTTGCCCGCTTCTGGATTACGCGTGCAGTAGGGGCCTCCCGGCTGTGCACAGGGTTGCTGTTGGGCATGTTATGCATGGCGCAATTGATTGGGTAGCAAAATAAAACAGAAAACAGACGACAGCTGTACTTAGGAAGAGTAGATAAACTTGGAATTGTTTTGAGTTGTCCAGTGTCCTTCGCAGCTGCAGTGCCGTGACCTCGGTTACTATTTTCATTATTGCCGTTATTGTTTTCTAACGCTTTAATTGCTGCAAGTGTACCAGGATTCTCATTTATTCCTCTTCGAGGGTGTTAAATGGGTGGATAAGGTATGACTCTCGTTGTTCACGTTCTCGGTTTGATTTAAATCCCCTCTCTAAGAGCGTTACTGATAGTTTGTCGAATGCATGGTCGGGAAGATTAAGATATTTTGATAGGAGTAGATTTGGAGCTGATTTCGCATGGACTCTGTGATATTGAAGCGAATCCTAAATGGTGTTTCTGTTTATCCGATGTACTGCATACTACACACGTTGCATTCGAGTAGGTATACCACATTAGAGGAATCGCATGTTAGGTTTCCTCGTATGTTTATCGAAAACTTGGATTGTGAGCTGGTTGCTTTGTGTGTTTCTCGCATCGCCTTTCATACAAGACATCGTGACTTTAAACAACGTCGGCATGAATTATTGTGGGTGAGGTAATGACTTGAGAGTGGACAAGTGTGTCTTTGAGGTTGCGTGGTCGTCGGTAAACGACGCCTGGAGCGGATGGGAAAGCGCGTTTCAGACGTTCACTTTGTTCCAGAATGTTGTAATGTCATTTCAGGATTTGGTCAACATTGGGGAAGTTTGTGCTGTAAGTGAAGCAGAGGTTTGTTCGTTGTGGGTCTTTTTGCGGTGGTCGCTTCATAAGTAAGTCATCACGCTTCAGTTTTCTCGCTTTTTGAACGACGTCATCAATTACAAGTGGGGGGTATTTTTGTATCTCGAGCATGAGTTTTAGCCTCTATGAGCTCGTGTCAAAATCAGCGTCTCTTGAGCAGATTCGCTTAAACCGGTGAGTCTGGCTGTATGGGATACTGTTTTTACAGTGGCGCGGGTGATCGCTTTGGTAATGGAGGTATTGTTGTCGATCCGTTGGTTTGCGATATAGAGTTGTAGAGAGCTTGTCCTCTTCTCTCGTTATGGTGACATCAGGAAAATTTACGGTTACTTGCGAGTATGTGTGTATGAAGTGTATGTTCGGATGTACAGCATTGTAAGTGTCGATAAAGCTGAGAAGTTCGTCCTCGCTGTGGGTCCAAAAAAGAAAGATGTCGTCTATCTATCTTCTGTATGACAGTGGTTTCAAGGAACTTTGTTCAAGAAATTCCGATTCTAGCTTTCCCATAAATATGTTGGCATGATTGGGTGCCATTTTGATGCTCATAGCGGTCCCGCTGATTTGTCGAAAATACTCTTGGTTAAACTCAAATGAATCTAATTCGAGGACCATCCTCGTCAAAGTTGCGATGGCAGAGAAAGCGGGGGTGTTGAATTGGCTGTGGTTTGTGTACATGTTTCATAATGCAGCTATGCCACCATCGTGAGGAATATTGTATACAATGAAGAGACATCAAGAGTAAGCAAGTACGAGTTATTCGGCACACACAGACCTGTAATGTCTCGAAGAAAATGTGTGGTGTCCTTTATGTACGACGCGAGGGTGCATGAAATGTGGCTTATTAGTTTGCCCACGTACCCTGATATGGGTTCAGTTATTGTACCGATGCCTGATATGATTGGTCGACCTGGGTTACCGGGTTTATGAATTTTTGGGAGGATGTAGAAGCGACCTAGACGAGGGTATGCTGCTCGCATCAATTTGTATTCAGTGTTGGTTATCTTTTCTGCATCCAACAGCTTCTTTAGTTTTGTTGATACAATACGTTTGTATTAGTCTGTCGGATCACCTGGGAGGCGTTCGTAAAATCTTGAGTCATTTAGTTGGCGGTATGCTTCTTGTAAGTAGTTGGTTGTATTATGGACTACAATTTCTCCTCCTTTGTCAGCGGGTTTTATTGTTTTGTTGGTCCTAGATGCCAGATTTCTCATACTCATTTTTTTCAGATTTTGTCAAGTTTTCTCGGTTTCCTTTCTGTCTGTGGTATCCGTGTACTATATCTTTCTGTACTGCGGTTATATAAAGGTCCAGGCACTTGTCTCGATTACTGTTCGGTGTCCAATCATTTGTTTTACGACGGTGAATTGTTTCGTGGTTAGAAGGCCTGTCCAAGAAACATTCGCGCAACCTTAAGCTTCTAGCGAAGTTGTCGAGGTCTCCGGAGCAAGTGAAGTTCATTGAAAAACTTTTGTGGTCGGGCAGAAGGCTTAGTCCTTTAGATAGCAGTTTTTCTTCATCAGGTGACAAGTTCGGTCTGATAGGTTTACAACCACAGTGTCACAGGGTGTGTTCAGATGGGTGCTCG
>WOVY01013459.1:0-108359 GCA_013436015.1 Rhipicephalus annulatus
ACATGGTTCTTGAATTTCTCTCCAGTGCATGTGTCTTTACACCAGAACACGTGTGAGCTCAGTGTTTGCTGTGATAATGAAAAATGCGTGCCGCCATCTGTTGCAAACGCGGCGAAGTGACACCCCCAACTGCCACGCGAGCAGACGCTCTGCAAATCAAACACGAAAGTTCACAACTCGAGTTCAGCTGTAATCACGTTTCGCGCTGTTCCTGTGCTGGAATTTTATGCTGATTTTGTGCGAAACGTCGAGGAGACCTTTCTTGACAGTCTGGAATGTCTGCAGCACGTGCATTGCAGACTGTGGAAGCAACCTCATCAGGAACGTATTATCCGAATTAAAGAAACGCGAACAGGGTTAACTGTGGCGTGCCTTGGCTGTGACAAGGCACAATTTCTTCTGTAAGCCGGCGTCAACGTAGCGCTACACTCTCAGTCAGGTATCGGATAACGAACGGGATATAGGCGGTGCGCTCCTTCGTACTGACTAAAATCCTGTCTCTCGGAAGCCCAGAGCCCCACCGCGGTGGTCTAGTGGCTAAGGTACTCGGCTGCTGACCCGCACGTCGCGGGTTCGAATCCCGGCTGCGGCGGCTGCATTTCCAATGGAGGCGGAAATGTTGTAGGCCGTGTGCTCAGATTTGGGTGCACGTTAAAGAACCCCAGGTGGTCAAAATTTCCGGATCCCTACACTACGGCGTCTCTCATAATCATATGGTGGTTTTGGGACGTTAAACGCCACATATCATCATCATCGGAAGCCCAGAAATAAAAATACGCGTGACAGCCGCGCGGCGCAGATGTAACACCGACAACCTGCAAGAGCAGGGACAAGAAGAAAAAAAAATAGAAAAAAAATGGGAGAGCCACCGTCTCAGTCGCGCCAGCCTGGCGTCAGGAGCCGGAATCAACTTACGCAGAATCGTTCAGTGACATCACGCGCGAGCACGGGGAAAGAAAGAGAAAAGAACGCTATCCCCATCCTCCCACCGCCTCACCAGCTCGGCGCCGGGCGCCGGCGTCACGTCCACGGTCGCCTGCATGCCAAGTCATTTGTGCGTCACCATTTCCTCCCGCTATCTTGTAATGGTCCTTTTTCTACAAGATGGTCTGGGACGGAAACATTTTCGTGTGCCATACGGCACACCTTATTCAGATATCATATATATCACTGCCATTTGGGCAAACACAGTCCTAGTGTTACTCTTTGATTTCAATAAAAGAGTACAAACAACTATCCGTCTATCAGTTGTCCAGGTATGACATTGTCTCGTGCACTAAATTAAGAGTACTAGTGCGTGCGCGACTGCTTACTGAAACACTGGCCTAAGTGTGTTGATGCTCATGTTCTACAAAACAAGTTGAATTAATAATTTTAGGAAAGCATGGCAAAAAAGAAACGAACTGAAGGCAGCGAGACAGCGAAAGCTCAAAATTGAAAATTCATTGGTCGATGTTCGATTAGTTTTGCGTAATTTGATGATGAACATGAAGTAAAGAAGTGAGAAGTCATGTTGCAGAAGTCAGCAGGAGAGCATATGTAAACAACATTCGCTCCCTCTTTTAAATATTACAAGCAGCTCTCATATTCCAGTATGGATTTGTAACAGCGAACCACGACCAAGACAACCGGTGTACAGCTGTGGAGATAAAGTACCAGCTATAAAAATCCCGATTTTCGAAAGAGCAACTGCATGCAGTAACAAAAAAATGGCAGTGACTTAGCTCCGCTAAGCCAGGATATACGTAGCGTTAGCAAAGGTTCAGCTGACTATTCTTAGCTTTCCAGATATCATGCTTACAGCTGTTCCAATGACACACACAGGGCATACGTATTATGTGGCACATGTACATTTATTTTGCTGGGCAACTACTTCGGGATCCGATGAGTTAAGCTTCTCCGCTCTACTGCCCCGTTGAGCAGCATTTGCACTCTCCTTCTTCATGGCCATACCACAGTGGCAAATCGTCAGTCAGAGGCACTATCAAGCGGCTCCAGCGCAGTGTCAGATGGCGACTGCACAGGGAAGGCACACACGTCGGCGTCCATATGTCTACCAAGGCTATGACGGCACTCCTCTGGAAAGCGCACACCAGCGGCGGCGAATCACGTGCGGCCGTGGCCGAGTGCGAGAGAGGGTGCCGGCTCCGGTGCGTGACACCACTGATCGCCTGCGCAGCGCATCGAATTGCGCGCACACCGGTGGCGAGCCGCGCGCGCCGGCGGCGGAGTATCATTGCGCATGCGCGGACCAGTGCCACTCGAAATTGGCTCAGCGAGGCCAGTGGTAGCTGACGCTACAAAAAAATTGAGGTTCGTTTTGCACCATTTCTCGACCCCAACTGCACGTGGACGTTCGCGATAGAGATGTGCAGAAGCATTATTTATTTTAAGGGAGACCGACCTGTCCATCGCTAATTTGTGTACGTTATACTTGACCTTGGCGCGCGTTTCGGTATTCTCTTGAACAGTGGTGTGATGCTGAATAAAGGTAAGAGTAGCCAGTCCCCATAAATAAGATCAGTTAAAGACTGAAATGAGTAAAAACCACTCAATATCACAAAGTAATCCGCATAAATTCTATTTGCAGTAATAAGTATCGTCGAAATGCAAAAAAAGGCACTGCGGCCCCAACATGCAGCTGACAGTAATTCGCGCGTACTAAATTCAAATGTTAAAGTAGGCGTGAAATAATGCTTTTTTCCGCCTCAACGTCAAGGCTGGGCTGCCTACGGAAATGTCACGCCTAACCGCCGTCGTATCTTGCCAGGAAAAATTGACCTAAAATCCCGGCTAATCTTTGTCTCGGCTATTCCGAAGGCCACTTCGAATTGGGCCGGTTTCTCGGGGACACGGATACCGAGCCGCATAGAAGCGGTGATAATTTGACTTGATTTTCTGCCTGCAGGCGTGTAGTCTAGCAACGACTTCCCTAAGAGTGTAGAATCTGGTTCCAACTTACCCTCATGCACCGCATGTGTATCAATTACGAGTCCTGCCGGGCAATCGGAACACACACGCGCTGCAAAAGTGCCAGCCAAAACAAGATAATAAAATGCTACGGTGACACCGGCCTAAATCACATGTAGATTCGCCTAGTGACAGTCAAGACACGTCGCAGTTCGACCGAGTCGAAAGTCATGCTTTCCGCGCCGTTCACGCATCGCGATAGCAGGCCGTTGCAGTTGTACTAAACATGCGCGGTGCGTGCATTCATGCGTGAGTCATAATACGTATATGCTATTATTGACGAGCGGCCTGCAATAAAGTATGGCAATAGTCTTGTGCCTCATACAACAGGCATACTGCACGCAAATCGCTGCTGTAAAGTGAAACAGCTTGAGTCGCGCCTGAATAAACGCAATAAAAATACTTGTACACTTCACTGGGCGCGTAGTTTTTCCGGCTGATTGCGATTAGATCCTAAGGTGGCGGCGGGGCTCAGCGTTTTTGTTGTGGACGGAAATTCGAGCAATCGTAAAACACCGCACTGGCACGATTCCCGCGATGCGCTGTGAACTTCGCAGGCGGTGCTCAGCAATCTCTTCCTCTTGCGCTCGTTATTGTCGCATCCGATGACAGCGCAGTGGTACCCAAATGACATTTTATAAGCGGCCGAAGTGTGAACAGGTGCTTTTTTCATGTTTTAAACTCCCAGAGCCACTGCATTCTATGCTAGCGAGGAGCGCCTTGGCAATTGCAAGTTATGGCATCTCTGGGAGCGAGGGTATACCGCCGAAGGCAACGTTACCAGAAGAATATAGTAACGTTGGTTGAATGCGCCTGGGTGCGAGATAGGCGTGCTCTCGCCTATACTATTCATTTCTCGAGTATCCTGTGCTCTGTTACCGCAACCAGTAGTGGAGTGCTTAGGAGGCTCGCCTCCGTATTGTGGGTAGCGAGTGTAAATTTACCCTCGTCGAAAATTTTCTCTCTCTGTTATTCCTTTACTTAATTTTGTCTTTTTCTTTCCCAAACACCTGCCTTATTTCATCTCTTTCTTCCTGTCTCTCTCTCTCTCTCTCTTAGTACTCGTTCTGCCCTTTTTTGTTGCTCCTCCCTACCCTTTTCTTCTTACTTTGATCGTGCAACTTGCTATGCTATACTTTACCCGGGTATGCGGTGCTCTGCTACCGCAACCGGATAGCGGAGTGCTTAGAAGACTCGCCTCCACACTGTGGGTAGCGAGATTGAATTACGCCTCGTGAAAAACTTTTTCTCTCTGTTGTGTCAATATATCACTTTATTTTTATTTCTCTTTCCCCCAAGTGTCACCTTCTTTCATCTCTTTCTTGCCCTTTTAAAAGACGCAAGCGCAGTGCCCCTGTCCCTGACGGAATCACTCATCAAATGCTCAGAAACCTGGACGCCTCCCAGCAGCCTTTCTTGCTGGATGCATCTAACAGCGTTTTCTCCAGTGCTGTTCCTTTGGATCAGGGCACTTCACTACTGTGATTGCTCTCCTCAAGCAAGGCAAACAGCCACACTCAGTCAAGTCGTATAGAAGAGATGGCCGTTTATCGACCGCAGTGCATCGCGGATGTTTGCAAGGTCTTCCCACCAGAACAGTGTAGATTCCGGCCTCAGCACGCGATGGCCGACTGCATCATCACTTTCGTGAGCACCCTCGAGCAAGCTCTACACGATGGAGAAATGGCCATTCTACTCCTTCTTGACATACAGTCGGCGTTTCACTAGCTCTCCCACGCGTCCATTATCAGTGCTGTGCACGTACTCGCTGTCGAGGGCAAACTCTTGAACTACGTTCAGGCGTTTCTCACCAGCCGGACGTTTACTGTATGCGTGGGCGGGGTGACAAGTGCGCCGCGATCCGTCCGCTGCGGTGCCTCACAGGGCAGCGTCCTCTGCTCGTTTTGTTCAATATGGTACTAGCGCCGCTCACCAAGTGCCTTCCAGAAACAACCATGTTCCCTGCGTTCTCGGTTGCGTACGCAGACGACATCGCTCTTCATGTGTGTTGACCAACTCGTAAGTGCTCAGCGGTTTGCGCCTGTATGTAGAAGGCCCTCCAATGTGTGGCCAGTTTCCTTAGAATCATCAGCCCCACGGTCTCGGCGACGAAAACTAAGTCCCTTGTCATTTACCCTCGTGCTGAGCCCTGACGACGTCTTCCGTACCTTCAGCTAGGTGGTGCGCCAATAGTTTGGGGCAGCGACGTCCACTATCTCGGCCGCACAATAGAAAATCGCGTCCGATGGCTTGCGGTGGTGCGGCGAGTACACCAGACGGTGCGCCGTCTAGTCGCTCGTGGAAACGGTTGCCCCGCTGCCTTCGCCTGCATATAAGCAGGCAATGGCTCTATCTACCGTGCACTACGCACTGCCGAGCTGCAAACTCTAAGACCCCCAATTGCGACTCATAGACAAAGACCACTGCCACACCATCCGCATGTCACGGAATGCCTTGTAGCTCTCTTGTGGACTAGAAACTCGGGGAAGTTTGCGCGTGGCCTGCGTCACTCACGGTGGACCTGCGCGCACTGCGCCACTTCAAGTGTCTCCACCGGGCACTCGATGCTGACCGCCTGCTTGCACGGCTACGCGTTGTGCCATATTCCCGTGTCGGGCAACTCCTGTACGTCTACGACGGCGTTGTGGCCGACGATACTGTGCGCCCTTTGCGATAGCCACCCCACATCGGCGAGCGCCCGTTCGAGTGAATCTGCCATGGCCGGGAGTCTGATTGAAGCGCCACACCTCGCTCAGTGCCATGACGCTGGAGGTAGCGGCGCGAATGTACGGGGTCCTGACCAGAAGGACGCAAGTGTTCACCGATAGGTCTGTCCTGTGAGATGGCTCTGCTGCGGCCGCCTGCATTCTAAAGCAAAATTACCCAAAAAGGGAGTAACAGAGCCCAATAGGCGCGCGTGATGAACAGATAGACCATTTAGAGATTCGGGCCGCGTGCAAACCACTTACTCCCTCTTCCATGCAAAGGGATGAACCGCGTGGGAGATACGGGCTGTGCGCAAACCGCTGTCGAGGGAACTAGCCGTCCTCCTCTCTGCTGGCTCAGTCTTCTCTCGATTTCGCTGGTGACAATACGCGTTGCGTCGCGCTCGGAGAATTCAACGATTTAGGATTTACGGCACGATTTTTGCGTGTACGCTTGAATGAGCGTGCGCTGCTCCTTTTAGGTTTCGCAGCACCCATGAAATATGGACTGGTCTCGACAAGTCACCCCACCGCACTTTATATTCCTGGCTTACTCAAGATGGTGACGACCAACTCACGATACCACCGGTTGGGAATCAAGGCCAACATGGCAGCCGAGAACACAGTAGGCCTGTCGGATATGTAATTCAGTCTGACTCAGGGAAGAAATCAGTGCTGGATTCTTTCCCAAGTAGGTGATCATTCTCTTCGGGCGTGCAAAACGTATCGCACTTGCGGCAACGGGCTTGGTCATCTTGTATGTCGCACGCACCGAATGCATCGTGAACGTCAGCTTTGGCGTCAGTAGTTCGCCTGTGCTTTTTGACCACTCGGAAATTGGCCACCATTGCCCTCAGCTGCCCGGACGCTCGCTGATCGAGTGCTCGCCTGTATTCGCTGCCGTGGTGAACTCCGGGCTGGCGATATTTGGGTGGAGACCTCGTCACTGTTTTGCGAATCGTCCTAAACACTTTGCGGTTGCTCGTGACGAGCCCAAGTTGTATGTCACGCTCTGTAAGTGCACCGGCACGGGCTGGTGGGGCTTTCGCTCGCGTCGGAACTGAGTCTGTGAAAATTGGTTGCCATTACAGTTGACTTCCCCGTAAATCTGTCGCCAGCAGCTCAGCGCCGACCGTTGGCGGCTGCCACGGCGGTGGACTTGCGTTTGCTCGCTGCCCTCGCTAGAGTTTGTGGACAAGGGCCGCGTTACCGTCGGTTTTTTAGGCACGTGCTCCAAATCAACTCAACGGTGCTCGTGGTGGTAGCCCAACGTACGATCACTCTCTTTTTCAAGGTTCGCTCGCCGCAGATGCCCCGCGTGCAACGCCGTGTTTGGTTTCGCGTTCGCTTGATTGATCTAAACGGCGGCACCTCGGAGTTATGACTCTGGCTACCGCACTTAGACTGTTGAGCTACGGGGACCGAAATTTGTCTTTGATGATGTGTAACATCACTTAAAATATTTACATGTCCTCTTGTACACGTATGTTTTTATCTTACCTTGCACGTATTTGTCATAGCCATGCCTATTCATCCTCTGTCACGTGTGAATAATTATTTTTGCAATCTTATTGTACAGTCGTGGGCACACAACACGCAGAAGGCTATGTCCGCTGGCGTCTGCAATGCCCGTTATCTATCGCTTCCGTCGGAGGAGCTTCACAAGGATAGGATAAGATGTGACAACGAGGCCGGAACTGTACGCTTCACAACAAATTCTCTTGAAAAATGGAGAACCTTCATGTGTAGAGAAAAATAAAAGATTTGAATGTATAACTTTTATTCGTTATTGCAGTGACTGCGAAAGCAATGACACACAGGTGGATAAAAAATTTTTCGCGTTTTATTTTTCACGCCATTTGTTTCTCGCTGCGCGGAAAAGAAGCGAAAAGGGTATTAGGCCTGGCAGAGAATAAATGGAAAATTATTATTTGAACTGGGAATCAATAGTTGATCCGATTGGAGTATTCGAGTGGACCAACCATTCGTCCGGCGAGGTGCGATTGTGAGGACTAACGGTTGCCCGGTAAGGTGTAATTGTGGGACCTAACGGTTGGTTGCCCGATGAGGTGTAAATGTGAGGACTAAATGTTAGTCCTTTGAAGTGATTTGTGGGACTAACGGTTACCTGCTAATGTGTGTATGTGAGGAATAATTGTTAGTCTCTTGAGCTAGTCTATAGAAACTAGCAGTTAGACCCGGTGCCGTTAGTCTCTAAAAGGAATAAAGGTTGTGGCAGCCCCATTAGTCACCGAAAGGACGAACCACACACCCTTTTAACACCCTTTTGCTTTGGAGTGTGCATAGCCACTGAGCTTGGCATGAAGCGACTGTGCCGCTTGCGATATTGGGCATCATCGAGCACAGCGGAGCTAGTCGGGCTTTTGTTGGCTGCCGACCTTATACGCGAGTGGCCAGCCATCAAGAGCGCAGCAATATTCTGCGATTCAAACCCTGCCCTGAGCTAGCTCGTGAGGGAGCAACGTGACCCGCTTCTGGCTAAGCGCGCCGCACGGAGCCTACTTCTGCGGCTCCTATCACACGTCGGCATCGTGGGGAAGAGGCTGCGGACAAACTTGCTGAACGGGCACACTCCCCCGAGACCCTGCTAACGACCACGCAAGCTTTCGACTCGGCACGCCACAACCATCACGGCAAGATAACAGGGAGTTTTAGTGCTGGGTACACATTCTCTTGGGGCGCTGCGGGCTTGGGAGCGCACGGCGTTGCGTGCCCAACCCATACCCAACCGGAATGCCTTTTAGTTGGCGCCACGGTGGCACGCACGCAAACGCAATCCGCACAAAGTTCACACGCGCTCGCAGAGCCATAGCGTCTTGTCGCGTAAGTATAATTTATTGTTTAAATCTTTTTATAATTTAAAATGTTAAATTAAACACACATAGTGATCAGGACACTTTTTTATTGCGTACAGTAATCTCGTATACGCAAAAAAGTGAAAAATATAAGGTTACTGTAATGACAGTGTCGACATCTTGTAACAATTCGTGCAACCGCAGTCATGAACATGTTAGCTTACGCGTAATGTTTTTGAGGAGAAAATGAATAAAAAGGTCACTCATTTGTAATATTGTCACGGAGTCGTGACTTGGCCGAAGACAGGAGACTTCGTGTTGGAATTGAACTGTTTATTTGGGCGAACCTGTGCCCGGTAAACGGAAAGTCCAATTACAGCAGCAGTCTTGCACAGATAGCAGTCTCGGACTGATAGCGGCGAACGGAGCGTCGGCCTTCGATCAACCACTGACAAGCGGCGAAGCGCGTCGGCATTTTTATACTCTTGCCGTCGAATGTTCTAGCGTTATCGCTGGCGGTGGCGTAGGTTCCAGAACAATCTGTACCGTTCGCACAGTGGGCGTGATCTTATCGAAATGATCTAATACAGTCCGGAACCTTCTAGAAAACTGCAGGCGCGGTTTGCGCTGAGAATCGTGCGGTGCTTTGGGATGATAACAAAAACTTGGGAAATGGAACGTGGCATTGCCCCCCTCTGAAAAAAGGCATCGTCCCGATGCTTTAACTAAAGATGAAAGTACAATAATAATGCAAGAAAGTACAATGAATAAATTACGATACAACATTAATACAAAAAAACAGTAGTTCAGTTTGTTAACGCGCATGAAACGGCTTGAGGCGCGCGACATGGACGACTTCAGGTCGCGACCGGCGTCGTTGAGAGTTCGTGATGCCGTCGGGGACAACCTCGTAATCAAGTGGGCCGAGCCGTCGAACCACCCTGTACGGTCCGAAGTACCGTCGCAGAAGCTTTTCACTTAGTCCACGTCGGCGTATCGGCGTCCACACCCAAACACGTTCACCGGGCTGGTATTCCACGAAGCGTCGTCGAAGGTTGTAACGGTGGCTGTCGGTCGTCTGTTGATTCTTGATACGGAGACGCGCAAGTTGTCGGGCTTCTTCGGCGCGTTGAAGGTACTCGCTCACATCGAGGTTTTCTTCGTCGGTGACGTTGGGTAACATGGCATCGAGCGTCGTTGCCGGGCTCCTTCCGTAGACCAATTTGTATGGAGATATCTGCGTCGTCTCCTGCACCGCCGTGTTGTATGCGAAGGTCACATACGGAAGAATGGCGTCCCACGTCTTGTGTTCGACATCGACGTACATTGACAGCATGTCGGCGATCGTCTTGTTAAGCCGCTCGGTGAGGCCGTTGGTCTGTGGGTGGTACGCTGTCGTCCGGCGGTGGTTTGTTTGGCTGTATGTCAAGATTGCTTGAGTTAAGTCGGCAGTGAATGCCGTTCCTCTGTCGGTGATAAGGACCTCCGGGGCGCCATGACGTAGGACGATATTTTCGACGAAGAATTTAGCTACCTCGGATGCACTGCGTTTTGGCAGGGCTTTTGTCTCGGCGTAGCGAGTGAGGTAGTCGGTAGCTACCACGATCCACTTGTTTCCGAAAGCCGACGTCGGGAACGGCCCCAGTAGGTCCATACCAATCTGCTGGAAAGGTCGGCAAGGTGGATCAATTGGCTGCAGAAGTCCCGCTGGCCTTGTCGGCGGTGTCTTGCGTCGCTGACAGTCCCGGCATGTTCTCACATAACGAGTGACGTCGGTGGTAAGACGTGGCCAGTAGTACCTTTCTTGTATCCTCGCGAGCGTGCGAGAAACACCGAGGTGCCCTGCCGTCGGATCGTCGTGAAGGGCCTGCAGGAGTTCTGGTCGCAGAGCTGAAGGCACCACAAGGAGGTACTTAGCTCGAAGCGGTGAAAAGTTTTTCTTTTGTAGAAGACCGTTTCGTAGAAAGAACGACGCAAGTGCGCGCTTGAATACCTTCGGGACTTCGGCGGTCCTGCCTTCGAGGTATTCTATTAGGGCCTTAAGTTCCGGGTCGGCCCTCTGTCGTTCAGCGAAGTCGTCGGTAGTTATCGTTCCTAAGAAGTAGTCGTCATCCGGGTCGTCGGGTAGCGGTTGGTCGACAGGCGCACGAGAGAGACAGTCGGCGTCGGAGTGTTTTTTGCGGGACTTGTAAATGACAGTAATGTCATATTCTTGAAGTCTCAGGCTCCATCGTGCGAGGCGACCTGAGGGGTCCTTCAAGGTGGCTAGCCAACACAATGCGTGGTGGTCGCTCACAACTTTGAAGGGCCTGCCGTAGAGGTAGGGGCGAAATTTCGACGTAGCCCAAATGATGGCGAGGCACTCCTTTTCTGTTGTGGAATAATTTGCTTCTGCTTTGGATAGCGATCGGCTGGCGTAACTAATAACCCTTTCAAGTCCGTCAGCCCTCTGCAAAAGAACGGCGCCAAGACCTACGCTGCTTGCGTCAGTATGTATTTCTGTCTCGGCGAATTCGTCGAAATGGGCAAGTAACGGAGGTGTCTGGAGGCGATGTTTAAGCTCCTGGAAAGCGCGTTCCTGCGGCGTTTCCCACTTAAACTCCACGTCGGCCTTGGTAAGGTTAGTGAGCGGATCGGCGATGCGGGCGAAGTTTTTCACGAACCGCCTATAATAGGCACACAGGCCCAGAAATCGGCGCACGGCTTTCTTGTCAGTGGGCGGCGGGAAGTCGGCGATGGCGGATGTTTTCCGTGGATCGGGACGAACTCCAGACTTGCTGATAACGTGCCCCAGAAACAAAAGCTCCTCATACGCAAATCTGCACTTTTCTGGCTTCAGTGTGAGTCCGGAAGTCTTGATGGCTTGAAGTACAGCTTCAAGGCGCCGAAGATGCTCGTCGAAACTCGAGGAAAACACGACGACGTCGTCCAAGTACACAAGGCAAGTCTGCCACTTCAGTCCTGCCAGTACTGTATCCATAACGCGTTGAAACGTTGCAGGCGCTGAGCAAAGGCCGAAGGGCATCACCTTAAACTCGAAGAGGCCGTCCGGTGTTATAAACGCCGTCTTCTCTCGGTCTCTTTCGTCGACTTCGATTTGCCAATAGCCAGTCTTGAGGTCCATTGACGAAAAGTACTTGGCGTTATGGAGCCGATCAAGTGCGTCGTCTATTCGTGGGAGGGGATACACGTCCTTTCTTGTGATTTTGTTCAGGCGGCGATAATCGACGCAGAAACGTAGGGTCCCATCCTTTTTCTTCACTAACACCACGGGGGATGCCCATGGACTCTTGGACGGCTGGATAATGTCATCCCGCAGCATTTCATCAACTTGTCTCTTCATGGTCTCACGTTCTCGCGTCGAAACCCTGTACGGACTCTGACGGAGTGGTCTGGCATTTTCTTCGGTTATGATGCGATGTTTCGTGATTGGGGTCTGCCGAATTTTCGATGACGACGAAAAGCAATCTTCGTATTGCAGAAGCAGGGCCTTGAGCTGTTCTTGCTTATAGTTCGGAAGTCTGGGATTGACGTCGAAAGCTATGGGAGGGGCTTGGTTCCTCTGAGCAGGTTCCGCAGAATCGGCGAGGGCGAAAGCACTGGTGGCTTCGACAATTTCTTCGATGTATGCGACCGTTGTTCCTTTGTTCACATGTTTGTACTCATTGCTGAAATTCGTGAGCATAACCGTTGCTTTGCCTCCCCGCAGCTTTGCAATTCCTCTTGCGACGCAAATATTTCGGGTGACCAACAGATGCTGACTGCCTTCGACGACGCCTTCCAAGTCAGGTGATTTAGGAGCGCCGACTGAAATAATGACTCTTGAGCGAGGCGGAACGGTGACTTGTTCTTCCAGCACATTCAAGGCATGGTGTCCTGACGGCGTGCGCGGCGGTAGTGCTTCTTCTGTGGATAACGTTATCGACCTTGTCTTTAGGTTGATGACAGCACCATGGAGGCATAAGAAGTCCATGCCAAGGATGACATCTCTCGAGCAACGCTGTAGGACTACGAAGTCTGTAGGATAAATACGGCCGTTATTGGTGACTCTCGCTGTGCAGATTCCTGCAGGCGTTACGAGATGACCTCCGGCTGTGCGGATTTCAGGGCCTTTCCAAGCTGTCCTAACTTTCTTTAACTTCGCGGCGAACGACCCACTGATGACAGAATAGTCGGCTCCAGTATCGACGAGAGCGGTCACACTGTGGCCGTCGATAAGCACGTCGAGGTCGCTAGTTCGCCGTCTCGCATTACAGTTAGGGCGTGGCGTCGGGTCACGGCTGCGTCGGCTTGTTCCGCTGCTTCCATGTTGCGTCGTCAGGCCACCTTCGGTAAGTGAGTTTTCGACATCAGGGCTTTGCCTGGTTGGCGTTGTGTTCGAAAAGCTCCGTCGCGGCGTCGTCGTCGTCGGAGGATCTTCGGTAGTTCGTCGCACAGCAACCGCACCTCCACCGGTTGCTGCCCTTAGTTTCCCGGATACGGGCTAGGAGACCGGCCCCGCGTTGGGCCAGAGTACTGCCGGTGGTGCGGTGACGTGCGGCGGCTGGGCGACGGCGAACGCGAAGGGCTTTGTGGTGTCCACCGAGTTGCTGTGAGGTAGTCGGCGATGTCACGTGGTCGTTCTCCTGGCTGTGGACGCGGTGCATTGACGGCGAAGCCACGCAGTCCCATCTGTCGGTACTGGCAACGGCGGTATGTGTGTCCTGCCTCGCCGCAGTGGTAGCACAGCGGGCGATGGTCAGGGGTGCGCCAGACGTCAGTCTTCCTTGGTGCACTGCGCTGGGCCGCTGGCGAACGGTATGACGTTGGTGGGGGTGGTGGCGGCGGTGGCGTCTGTCGACGGAAGTGCGACGGGGCGGCGTTTTGGCGTGGACGGGGAGGAGCGTTGTGGCGCAGTGCAGCGGCGTAGCTCATAGCTTCCGGCTCGGGCAGCGGTGCGTGGGACAGTTGAAGCGATTGCCGAACTTCTTCTCGCACAATGTCGGCGATTGAATCCACTTGAGGCTGCGCCGAAGGCAACAGCTTGCGCAGCTCTTCCCGCACGATCGCTCGGATCGTTTCACGCAGGTCTACGGAGTTACTGGCTTGAGTATCAGCGCAGTCTGCAGTCAGGCGACGATTATACTGTCTAGTGCGCATGTCCAGTGTCTTTTCAATAGTGGTCGCTTCGGCTACAACTTCTTAGAAGAGTGAAACTTTGGGCTAGTTGGTATTGCATGATGAAAAGCGCTGTACGTTTTTCATCATACAACTTCTTGGACGGTTTTCGGTGGGTTTCTCATCAGTCCCGCAAAGAGCTCCTGTTTGACCCCTCGCATAAGGAAACGAACTTTTTTCTCCTCAGGCATGTCCGGGTCAGCATGACGGAATAGTCGGGTCATTTCTTCTGCGAAAATGGCGACATTTTCATTTGGTAGCTGAACCCGTGTCTCTAATGAAGCAGCGGCCCTCTCTTTGCGAGCGACGCTCGCGAACGTTTGTAGGAATGCGCCGCAGAAAACATCCCACGTTCGGAGCGTGGACTCCCGATTTTCAAGCCAAGTCCTTGCGGTGTCTTCCAAATAGAAGAACACACGACGCAGCTTTTCGTCATGGTCCCAGTGGTTAAGGGCGGCCACACGGTCGTATGTTTCCAGCCAGGACTCTGGATCTTCGAACGATGACCCATGGAAAATTGGTGGTTCCCTGGGTTGATGCATGACCATCGTGGGCTGGGACGCTGCGGTTGTCATTGTCGCTGCAGTCGCGGTCATGGCCTTCGTCTTCCGCGCCTTGTCTGGTAGAAGCCCGTACTCCGGTGGTAGCCCTTGCTGTCGGCGGCTTGTTCGCTGCTCCTGGTTGGCGTCGGTGTCTTCTCCGCGACGTGGGCTGGGTTCACGGCTTGACGGGGGCGTCCGGTACATGAACGAAGCAGCACCTCCACCAGATGTCACGGAGTCGTGACTTGGCCGAAGACAGGAGACTTCGTGTTGGAATTGAACTGTTTATTTGGGCGAACCTGTGCCCGGTAAACGGAAAGTCCAATTACAGCAGCAGTCTTGCACAGATAGCAGTCTCGGACTGATAGCGGCGAACGGAGCGTCGGCCTTCGATCAACCACTGACAAGCGGCGAAGCGCGTCGGCATTTTTATACTCTTGCCGTCGAATGTTCTAGCGTTATCGCTGGCGGTGGCGTGGGTTCCAGAACAATCTGTACCGTTCGCACAGTGGGCGTGATCTTATCGAAATGATCTAATACAGTCCGGAACCTTCTAGAAAACTGCAGGCGCGGTTTGCGCTGAGAATCGTGCGGTGCTTTGGGATGATAACAAAAACTTGGGAAATGGAACATGGCAATATTGTCACTGCGCAGTTTTTGCACCAGATGTACAATGCATAATGTTTCTGCAATAACAAAGTGGTGGTTGTCTGTTTCACAATGGCCGCACTAGATGGCGCCACCTATTCAGCTAGTCGGGGGCTGGCGTATGTTTTTTAGTTTCTATGTTCCAAGCCATTCTAGCTTTGGAAATCTGGCTGAAACCGTGTAATCGCTATAAGTGCTCGCACTTTGACTTATTTTAACTCGACGGCTAGAGTATCCGCAGTGCGGATACCGTTATTTCTTGCGAAGGTGGACCACGCGGACGCATGGCTCCATCGCCCCAGCGGTCTTGCGATGCATCTGTTTGGGGTTTCGCGCATGCGCAATAGCACCGCCCCAACGTCATGCGTACGCAAGCCGCCTGGGTTCCCAGCACTAAAACTCCCTAACGATCGAGCATCCTGACGCTCGGGTTGCCACCGGACACCCCCCTCCTCCTATGCAAGCCACTGGTTTTACCCGCCGCGAGCGAGGGCTCCTCCTAGCTCTGAGGACTGGCTCCATGTGGCCAGCGCAATGGAGGCATCGTCCGCGCAGCGCGATCTCTCCTAACTGCGCTGACTGTGGCGTGTTGGAAGCACTGTCCCACCTCTTGTGTGGGTGTCCTGCTCTCTGTGAAACACGCAAGCGGCTCGTGAAGAAAAACCGTCTCGTCGAACAGCCATGGGCGACCCTGCAGAACCTCTTTTACCCCACCGGCTACGAAGATCATCGCCGCTCTATCCTTGCGGCCTATACTGGACTACTTTCTTGATGACAACATCTTGACCGAGCGACATTTATTAGCCACTCACCACGGTAAAGCGTGTCCTCCTTCCATCACGTTACTTTCTTTTTTCTCTCTCCTCCTTCATTTCACCCCCGCTTTCTTTTTATCTCACTTTCTTTTCTTCACTCTGTCTTTTTATTCCCCGTTCCACTGTGGGTGTATTGGTTGAGGTGGTCTCACATGAGAGACAGCTATCATGCACTCCACACCCCATTTCCTTACCTTTCCGCCTCTTTTTTCTGAAAAATCAAGCCCCCTCCCCATTTCTGTATGTATCTCTCTCACAGTTCTCGTTCTGTGCTTCTCTATTGCCCCTCCTTACCTTATCCTCCTCACTTTCCTTTTCCAACTTGCTATACTATACTATACCGGGTATGCTGCATGCGGTATGCTACCGCAACAGGATAGCGTGGTAGTCAGGAGGCTCGCCTCCGCACTGTGAGAAGCGGGTTTGAATTTCGCCTCGTGAAAAACGTTTTTCTCTATCTTCTTCCATTATTTCACTTTATTTTTCTTTCTCTCTCCCCCAGGTCTCGCCTTCTTTCATCTTTTTCATCCTATTTATGTATGTCTCTCTTTCTCAGTACTCTTTATGGCTTTCCCCTTTGCTTCTCCTTACCCCCTTCTTGTCACTTTCTTTTTCAAACTGCGGCGACTGCATTTCCGATGGAGGCGGAAATGTTAGAGGCCCGTGTACGCAGATTTGGGTGCACGTTAAAGAACCCCAGGTGGTCAAAATTTCCGGAGTCCTCCACCACGGAGTCTCTCATAATCAAATGGTGGTTTTGGGACGTTAAACCCCACAAATCAAATCAATCAATCAATCAATCTTTTTCCAACTTGCTATATTATAGTATACCCGGGTATGCTGTCCTCTGCTACCACATAGCGAAGTGCTAAGGAGGCTCGCCTCCGCACTGTGGGTAGCCGGTTTGAGTTTCGCCTCGTCAAAAACGTTTTTTTCTCGGTTTTTGCTTTATTTCACTTCATTTTTCTTTCTCTCTCCCCCAAGTCCTGGCTTCTTTTTTCTCTAGTAGAATTCGCTGTTGAGGTAGTTGGTGCATGTCTTGATTAAATAGTCACATCGTGCCTAGTGAACAGCTACACAGAGAAAGAAACACACATAGACACCATGGGCGCTTGCTTAGAACTGTTTATTCCTTGAGGAAACAGACTATTATAAAACCACTCTTCGTCGACCCATGCGCAACATGATCAGCCCTTCTCTTATGCACGCTATCGGACGCACAATCTTTTGATAACGTGTTTCTCACTAATACAGGTTTGGTGACGTTTCGCTAACACATTCAATACCCCATTTCTTTATGTGATATGCCTGCAAAAGTTCCCGTGTTAACTTGTTTGTACTTCTTCCTAGGATCCTAATTTGCGTGAAGTATGGTGTGCATCCACAATCTGTAACATCCGCGAATAAATGCACACCGTCCTTACTTTTTGCCTTGAGAGCGTGTTACCTCGCTCGATCATCCACGCAGCACTCAGTGTGGCCGACGCAGCTGTTCCCGTCCGAAAGAAGAACTTCCGAGGGCATCAATGGCTTCCATTGATGCCCTCGCATCAATGGAATCCATGATGAACGGCCGAAAGGCTGCAAAAAGAAGCATGCGCGGCTGTTCACGAAGTGCGCCACTGGAGTGGTCGTGAAATTCCTTTATCAGACGGGAATGGCTGTGTTGGCCACACTGAGCACTGCGTCAATGATCGAGTGAGGGAACACGCTCGCACGGTAAAAAAAAAAAAGGACGGTGCACATCTAGGCGCACATGTTACGACTTCTAGATGCACTACATACTTCACGCAGATTAGGTTCCCGGGAAGAAGTACAAACAAGTCAGTGCACGCGAAATTTTGAAGGCATATCATATAGAAAAACTTGGTATTACGTGTGTTAGCGAAGCGTCCTTAAACCTGTATGAGTAAAAAACGTGTTATCTAGAGAGCGTGTGTCCGATAGTGCGATTAGGTAGGGGAAAGGCTGACCATGCTGCGGACGTGTCGACGAAGAGTGCGTTAACGTTAGCCCGTTTCCTCAAGGAATAAACAGTTGTAAGTTAGCGCCCGCGGTGTCTATGTGCGTTTCGTTCTCTGAGTGGTTGTTAATTTGGCGCGACGTTGACTATTTATTCAATTCTTTCATCTCTTCCTTTTTATTTTTGTACGCCTCTCTCACTCAGTACGCGTTCAGTCCTTTGCGTGCCCCTCCTTACCCGCTTCTTGTCATTTTCCTTCGCAACCTGCTATACGATACTATGCCCGGGCCACAGCCGGGCATGCGATGCTTTGTTACCGCACCCGGATAACGGAGTGCTTAGGAGGCTTGCCTCCACACTGTGGGTAGCATGTTTGAAGTGCTCGTTATCAAATATTTTTTCGCCAATAATTTCTCTTTGTCATTTTTTATTATTGCGAAAATCGGAGTTCCCTCACCAAACCCAGAAAATGGACCGTCGGCAACGGCCCTGCCACCGGGGCGAGTGACTTGAGATTTCAGTGATGACGTCATCTTGTTTGAAATAACGAAGAAAGCAAACGAATATATTTGGCAGCGATCATTCTTTGAAGAACGGATTATAAACGGGGCAGAGATAAAGAAGCAGAAATGATATATAGAAGACGAAAAAGCATAGATGAAGAGTTTTCGTAAGCCTTCATAGATTATTTACGTTCTCAATTTGTTTATTTATTTGAACATCCCGAAAAGACGTGTCAGCAGAAATCTCACCTCAGAATAACCGCTTAGCTCAAGCCTAGGTTTTGTAATATTTTCTTTCGTTGAACTTCCACTAAATTACGAGCGAAAATTAATTATTTTTCTTGCAATAGTTGCCTCTACAAAACAACAAGCAGCTGCACACCAGCCACCGTGCCTTGCTCTTTTCGTATGTGTATTGAAACATGACAGAAAAACATAAGCCAGCGCATGTGTTCCGTCTTTCTGTACCATATGATTGCTTAATCTGTCCAAATTTAGAAGGTCACAAGCTTGCTGTACACTCGTTAAAGAACCCACAAGAGAGTGCTTGCCAGAATCACAGTTTTTCATTTACCTTTTTTTTCAAAACGTCTGCCTTAACATGAATCAAGGCATTCTATTGTATGACAACTTTAGCCTTCGGTTTCTGTGTGCCGAGTTGGGCAGTGACATAGGAGTGTTGGTGGCTTGGTCATGTGACCACACGTGGTTGTGGCACACGCCTTGATCAGTGTCGCCTGATCTCACACACAAGTGCCACACAAGCACCAGAAGAACAAATGCGCAGATAGTTGCCATGACTCGCAGCACCAGCCGCGCGCAATGTAAAAGCCGAAGGTTTTCCGGTACGTACAGCCACGCTCAATATGAGTCGTAACACACTGTCTGGGCTGAAAATAATGCCAAGACAGCAAATTGGGGCCTACATAAAAAACAAGTGGGCTAATTAAAGTCTCAGTTTGAGATACGTTCTGAACCAATTTAACATTTTTCGGTGTCCTCATTCCGGATGGGTGTCCCTTTAAACACAACCAGCGTGATGGTACTCATATTGAGCGCGACTGTATCTTTACGTGGTGGTGAAGGTACGGAGGTCACTTAAATCAATACAGATCTGGTGCGACGTCCATACAACTTTCGCTGCCATTCTTATAGACGAGAGCACGCCTATCTTGCACCAGGCGCCTTCGGCGGTACACCCTCGCTCCCAGAGATACCATAATTTGTTCGCAACTGCCACGGCGCGCCTCGCTAGCATGGCATGCAGTGCTTGTGAGAGTTTAAAATGCGAAAAAAGCCTGTTCACGCTGCGCCCGCTTATAAAATATCACTTCTGCCCCACTACGCTATCATCTGATGCGACAACAACCAGCGCAAGAGGAAGAGCTTGCTGAGCACTGCTTGTAAAGTTCACAGCGCATCGTGGGAGTTGTGCCGGTGCGTTGTTTTGCGATCGCACAGATTTCCGTCCACAACGAAAAACGCCAAGCTCCGCCACCTTAGGATATAATCACAATCAGCAAGAAAAACTAGGAGCCCAGTGAGATTACAAGTAAGTACACTTATTGGTTCATTCAAGCGCGACTCCAGCTGTTTTACTTTACAGCAGCAGTTTGCGGGCAGTATACTTATAGTATGCTAGTATGCCTGCAGACATACTACAGAAAGAGTATGACTATTGTCATACTCTTTCGCAGGCCGCGTGTCATTAATAGGATATACATATTACGACTCAGGCGCATATGCACGCACCGTGCATGTTTAGTGAAACTGTAATGGCCTACTGTCGCGATGAAAAGATATGTGAACGGCGCGGGAAGCATGGCTTTCGACTTCATTCAACTGTCAACTGTCACGTTGACTGTCACGAGGTGAATCTATATGTGCTTTCGGCTGGCGTCACCGTAGCATTTCAAAATCTTGTTCTGGCTGGCACTTTTGCACCGCCAGTTTTTTCCGAGTGCCCAACAAGACTGGCAATTGGTACACATGCGGTGCATGAGCGTAAATTAGAGCCACATTCTAGCACTACGTTGACGCTGGATTACAGCACAAATTTTGCCTTGTCACTGCAAAGGCATGCCACAGTTATGCTGTTCGTGTTTCTTGCAGTCGGATAATACGTACCTGACGAATTTGCATCCGCAGTCTGCAATGCACGTGCTGCAGGCATTCGGGACTGTCGAGAAAGGTCTCCTCGAAGTTTCACACAAAATCAGCATCAAATTACAGCACAGGAACAACGCGAAACATGACTACAGCCACATTCGGGTTTTGAAGTTTCGCGTTTGATTTGCAGATCGTCTGCTCACGTGGCAGTTGAGGGTGTTTCTTCGCCAGGCTTACAACAGATGGCGCCACGTGCTTTTCAATATGGCAGCATATTGGGGGCGTGGAACCGGCAGTGCAATGGCAGTGCCGTTCACGCATGTTCTGCTTCTTGTGCAGGTTGCATATAGTTCCGGGGTGCTTTCAACGGACCACGCTGTCAACTACGGCATTATCGTCGACGTCGCCGAAGGATTCACAGGCAACAGCGAGAAAATCTGCGAAGCGCTCAATTGGGAACCGCTGACGCCCACTGCAGCCGAATCCGACATGTGTCCAGCAGCGGGATTCACAGGCAACAGCGAGAAAATCTGCGAAGTGCTCAATGGGGAACCGTTGACGCCCACTGCAGCTGAATCCGACATGTGTCCAGCAACAGTCTACGAACCTTGGTTCACCGCTATCACCGCCCTACAAAAGACGATTGACTGCAGTGCATCTTTGGGGCGTGGAACCGGCAGTGCAATGGCAGTGCCGTTCACGCATGTTCTGCTTCTTGTGCAGGTTGCATATAGTTCCGGGGTGCTTTCAACGGACCACGCTGTCAACTACGGCATTATCGTCGACGTCGCCGAAGGATTCACAGGCAACAGCGAGAAAATCTGCGAAGCGCTCAATTGGGAACCGCTGACGCCCACTGCAGCCGAATCCGACATGTGTCCAGCAGCGGGATTCACAGGCAACAGCGAGAAAATCTGCGAAGTGCTCAATGGGGAACCGTTGACGCCCACTGCAGCTGAATCCGACATGTGTCCAGCAACAGTCTACGAACCTTGGTTCACCGCTATCACCGCCCTACAAAAGACGATCGACTGCAGTGCATCTTTGGGGCGTGGAACCGGCAGTGCAATTGCAGTGCCGTTCACGCATGTTCTGCTTCTTGTGCAGGTTGCATATAGTTCCGGGGTGCTTTCAACGGACCACGCTGTCAACTACGGCATTATCGTCGACGTCGCCGAAGGATTCACAGGCAACAGCGAGAAAATCTGCGAAGCGCTCAATTGGGAACCGCTGACGCCCACTGCAGCCGAATCCATGTGTCCAGCAGCGGGATTCACAGGCAACAGCGAGAAAATCTGCGAAGTGCTCAATGGGGAACCGTTGACGCCCACTGCAGCTGAATCCGACATGTGTCCAGCAACAGTCTACGAACCTTGGTTCACCGCTATCACCGCCCTACAAAAGACGATCGACTGCAGTGCATCTTTGGGGCGTGGAACCGGCAGTGCAATGGCAGTGCCGTTCACGCATGTTCTGCTTCTTGTGCAGGTTAGTGAATGTTCCCTTTGTAGACAATTTGCTCTTGTTATCCAGCCGGTTCCACCCCATATGTTGTATAACTGTGTGCGCGTGCATTCCGATGCTGGAAACCGCTCAAAGCGTCGGATTTTGCTGCTGCGTCGTTTTTGCTTTTATTTTTTGTTATTAATTCTCTGCGGGGATATCGAAACGAATCCTGGTCCTGTCGTTGATGCGACGCTACAGAAAATTTTGGATGGGCAAAACGCGATTGTTCGAAAGCTTAATACCATTGAAGCGAACCAAGCGGAACATAAGGCTGCTATAAATGGCTTGAGTGAACGAGTGTCGTCAATGGAAGGAAAAATGTCAGTGCTGTCAAAATTAGAAGCCGCTATCACTGAGTGTACTGCGCGCTGTAATACCCAGCACGGGGTGATACAGTTGCTTCAAAATAAGATTGATGATCTTGAAAATCGTAGTAGACAGCATAACTTGGTATTCTACGGCATACCTGATACAAGTGTCCGCGAATCTTGGTCACAATCTGAATCGCTTGTGAAAGAAGTATGCTCGACAAAATTACAAGTTAACCCCGAAACGATAGAAAAAGCTCATCGGCTCGGGAAATTTCGAGAGGGAAAAACGCGGCCCGTGATCGCAAGGTTCGGGTCATTGAAAGAAAAGCACCTGATTTTAGGAAAGGCCAAGAATTTGAAAGATACAGGTATCGGTATGTCGGAAGACTTTTCCGAACCAGTGCGAAAGAAAAGGCGAATTTTGTGGCAGTTTGCTAGAGAAAATAGAAGCGGGGACGCACGAGTACAGCTAAAACACGATACCCTTCACATGGACGGCATCAGGTACACTTACGATGATACCTCAGGCAAGGTTGTGCAGTGCAAGTGACCGACTAAGTTCTTATGCTCTTCACTTTCTTTTTGTTAGTAAACTGTAGGAGCATTAAAAATAAAGTTGACATATTCGATGACTTAGTGCGCATGACCAAACCAAGTGTAGTTATCGGTACTGAATCATGGCTGAATGAAGACGTGGCAAACACCGAGGTATTTCCAGATAACTTTACTTGTTACAGGAAAGACAGGAACTATCATGGAGGTGGTGTATTTATCTTGGTAGATCAGCGCATTCCGTCTATAGGCATAAGCACTACAGACGATACGAGTGAAGCTGTTTGGTGTCAACTTAAGCTCTCGAATGGCAAATCACTATCAGTCTGCTCTTTTTATCGACCGCCAACTGGTTCAACTAAGGAATTTAGTGAATTCACTGCTACAGCTACAAAAATCGCCTCTGATTACGTCGTTGTAGGTGGGGATTTTAACCTGCCTGATCTCGACTGGAATGAGCAACCAATAGCTTCTGGAAGTTCTCTTAGTTTTAAATCTGAAATGGCTGATTTCATGAACCTCTTGTCTTTAAAACAGACAGTGTTGAAACCAACTCGAGGAGGTCATATCCTTGATCTATTTTTCACAAATATGCCAGAGATGGTAGAAAACACTGAAGTATTACCAGGGATAAGTGACCACGAGGTTGTGCTAAGTGAGATAAATATGAAACATACGAGTGCTTACAGTGAAAGGAGTCGGTGCATGTACAATTACGCGAAGGCTAATGTCCAAGGAATCAACACTGCATTGGAGGCATATTTCATTGTTTTCGAAACACTTGCCGATGATTATTCAGTAGAAGAGCTGTGGAATTTGTTTAAAGACAAGATCCTAGAGCTGAGAAACCGATTTGTTCCGACATGGGTGCTAACCAGAAGGCGTAATAAAAGTAAACCATGGTTTTGTAGAGAACTCGACGTTTTGGTCAAGCGTAGGCAGAGAATTTACCGTTCATTTAAAAGAAATCCCTCGGAAGAGAACTCTTGCAAACTGAAGCTGGCAACGCGTGAAGTAAATAATGCTACAGTCGAAATGAAAGTAGCCTACTTTAAAACAATTGAACGTAAAATAACGCAAAACCCGAAAGAACTTTGGAGGTATATCAAACGAAACAAGAAAGACAACATTTCAATTCCCGCTTTGACCAGCGGTGATATTACCGTGAGCGATGCGACAGAAAAGGCTAAGTTGTTCAATTTATATTTTACGTCAGTGTTCTCAGCCGCTACTGACCCCCAAAAAGACTTGAAATTGTTGGTACACGAATCCACATCCATGCCTGATGTAGTACTTGACGCTCGTGGCATTGAATTACTACTTAGAGATCTAGATTGTGCGAAAGCAGTGGGTCCTGATTGCTTGCCTAATTTTATGTTGAAGTCTTCTTCCCATGCAGTGTCTATGTACTTGAAAGTTATTTTTGAAAAATCGTTAAAACAGAGTTCTCTCCCAACTGATTGGAAAATGGCGTCTGTTGCTCCTATACATAAATCTGGCCCGCGCAATGCTGTGAATAATTACCGCCCTATCTCACTCACTTCTGTGTGCAGTAAAATTCTTGAACATATTTTATATACTGCGATTGTAAAGCACATAGATAGTAATTCCCTATTCAACTCTAACCAGCATGGATTTAGGCAGGGGCTATCATGCGTCACACAACTGGTAGAGTTCACCCATGTTTTAGCAGCAGCACTGGACGACAAATTTTCGGTCGACTGTATTTTCCTCGACTTTCAAAAAGCGTTCGACACTGTATCACACTTCTTATTGCTGAAAAAACTAACCAGCTTTAATATTAATCACCAAGTTATTGCATGGATTGCTGAATATCTACATGAGAGGCGACAATATGTAGTTGTAAACGGCGAACAGTCTGAAATAACTAGTGTTACGTCAGGGGTACCTCAGGGATCAGTTCTGGGACCATTACTTTTCTTATTATATATAAATGACATTAACGAAAACGTACAATCCCATATTAGGCTATTTGCAGACGACTGCATTTTATATCGTCAGATTACCTCTGAAACTGACTGCTCCGTAATCCAAAACGACCTATGTGCAATATACGCGTGGTGCCAGCGATGGGAAATGAAACTGAACCTTAAGAAAACTGTATGCATGAGGTTTTCCAGAAAAAGAAACCCAGGTGAATTTGAATACACAATAAACAGCTCTCCGGTAAAAATGGTGCGCGAATACAAATACCTAGGTGTTTTCTTTTGCCCCTCTCTATCATGGAATCGGCATGTGGATTACACTGTAAATAAAGCTTGTCGGAGCTTAGGATTCTTAAAAAGAAACACACGTGCTTTCCCACAGCAAACCCGAGAGGTACTATACAAAACATACGTGAGATCAGTACTGGAGTACGCATGTTGTGTGTGGGACCCTGCAACATCATCAAATAAAGAAAGATTAGAAAAAGTTCAGTCTATGGCGGCGAGATATGTGTTTAATGCACCTATGTACGACAGACAATTCAGTGCGACGGAAGCTAAGCTGAAGTTAAAATGGAAGTCTCTGCAGCACCGAAGGGCATCGTTTCGACTGAAGCTATTGCACAGCATATTTTATTCTCATACTCGAATTCCCTGTGACGTATACATAAGCCGGCCTCACTACATTTCAGCCCGCAAAGATCATGAACACAAGATAAGAGAATATAAATGTAATACATCGTCCTTCAGCAACTCTTTTTTTCCGAGAACTATCAGTCAGTGGAATCGACTTCCTCCCACAATTGTAGAAATTTCTTCAACGGATGCGTTCTTTTCTGCAATAAAAATGATTGAATCTTTGGACCGCTAAGCCCTGTAGACTACGTGTGTGCGCCTGGCAGTCGCCATGATCTGTACGGTATCTTGGTTGTAAGCTATGTTGTTTTGTTTTTAATTTGCCCTTGTGCTAGACGAATGCTGCACTTTGTTTTAATTATCATGAGATTTTCATCAATTTTTGTGGTTTCTGCATTTCTTTTCTCTTTTTTACTTATGTGAATGCAATTATGTGAACTTATGTGAACCTGCAATTTTCATGTTCTTTTCTGTACCCCCCCCCCCACTATAATGCCTGTATGGGCGCTGTGGGTACTAATTAAATAAATAAATAAGCACTGAGTTCGACGTGTTCTGGTGTGTAGACTATACGCCTGTGTTAGACGCGCTAACGGTGGGTCTCGATCGGGAGGATAAGCATTTATGTACACTTTTCGAAAAATTAAGACTGTGTCCCTGCCTTCGTATGGAGTGTCTCTGCGTCTATAGAGAGAAAACCGATGGTTTTGGGACGTTAAACCCCACATATCAATCAATCAATCAGAGAGAAAACCTACAACAGGCTTGCTAGACTCGAAATTTGATGGCACTACCCTAAAGAGAACGGGATTCTGTCTTACACTACGTGTTGCTAGTGGTCTGCGTTTTTTCTTTTGTTTTTTTTATCATTTTGATGCGTGGATGTGCGCGCATGTAAATCTATCATTATTTAGCACTAGGATAACTTTAAATAGAAGCTGTTTCAGTGTGCTTTGCTGGTACGTACAGTGGGGCTCATATGAGTCGCAACACGCTGTCTTGGCTCGAAATCGCGCCAACAGTGCAAATAAGGACCTATCTTAAGAAAGTTTGTTAATTAGGGTTTTAGAGTTAGCGGTACTTTATGAACCAACTCGACCTTTTTATGTGTCATTGTTCAGGATTGTAGTTATTTTAACCACCGTCAGCGTGTTGCTACTCGTATTGAGTGAGGTGCAGATTTCCCTCGCGTTACTACAGCTTTGGTGCGACGTCTCGTATAAATTTGTGGCACTCTACACTGAGCTCAATGTATTGTCACAATGCTAAATATTTTTGGCATAATGTTGATGGATTGTTCACGCAAGCCGAGATAACTCCTCCCGCAAAATATATGAAACACTCGCTATCCAAGTTGCAAGTCACATCTGTATTAGCTCCCGATTTCTTACAATAACAAACAAAGAGATTCACTATCTCCACAATTAAGCATTACTTGCCAATATGACGATTCAAGCGAAGTGCGCATGGGCTCCTTCTCCCCCTCTTTGACATCTTTCCAGAATGCGTATATATTTGTGCTGCAAAAATAAACGCAGTTATTGACACTCAGCGCTAGCCATGTTTGGTCTCTTTCGTCCTTGTTGTTTTGCGCTGTTTAGTTACACTACGTGTGTGAAGCCTTTGAACTAGGGTGGTTGCTACCTGTCTAAACTTTTCCACCCTAGCCAAGCACAGGGTAGCAAACCAGTCTCTCCTTCTCGGTAACCTCCCCGTCTTTCCTTTATCTTTCTACCTAAGTGTGTCTAACCAGCAGATGCCTGAATCCTCCCCTACAAAAGCATTGACTCTTTTACATGTGTAGTTTAGCATCCCAAAACTACCATATAAGTATGAGAGACGCCGTAGTGGAGGGTTCAGCAAATTTCGACCATCCCGGGTTCTTTAACGTGCACCGAAATCTGAGCACATGGTCCTACAGCATTTTCACCTCCACCGAGAATGCAGCCGGGATTTGAACCCGCGACCTGCGGGTCAGCAGTCGAGTACCTTATCCACTATAGACCACCACAGTCGGGCCACCTTCAAAATCATGCCAAATCTTGTAAAATAAAAGGATAGTTTTAGCCATGCACTCACACGTTTCTGAACGTCCATGATCCACTAACCTAAGGCAGTTTTTCTCGCACACTGATAACAGACAAGGCACCCTCATAAATGTGAAAGCACCTTTCATGGCACGTGACGACGCCGGTGTGATGAAGGGTATTTTTTTCTATTTAGCATTTAGCAATTACCTGTTCAGTTTTTTTTTCTTTTCATCTTGCAGTATGTCTGCCGCAAACAATAAATAACAAATTCTCATAAGCGCTCGTTTTTGTCGTCTCTATGCCTCTCGTACCGCTAGTTCACCTAGTCCCAACACCTCAAACCACTACTTGTCATGGGAAAAGCTCGACTTGTCTTACGCTTTAACTTGCGTATTGCGTCGACCAACATGGATTAAAACAGCTTATTGCTTCGCCGCGAGATGGCAGAAAGAAAGGCTCAAAGCTGTAGTTAATGTATATGCTACCTTTATGTAGCAGAGCAGAGTTGCGCATATATTTTCTAAACGCCGCTAGCAACCATGCACTGGGTACAAGCTGATGCACAGGCGGTACCCGGATATCATGGCCACACCATCGACAATGGTTGTCGTCTACCTGTAATCTGCCAAGTTCTTGTCGTTTGCTCTGTAGGTTGTACTCGACCAACTGGTGCTTTTATTTCCTTTAGGTTCATGTCCTCAAGGTTCGACAGCGAATTATGTGCGTTGTTTCGGCACTGTTTTCGAAAAACATGATATCGTAGATGCACGTCAACTGATCATCGGTGACAGGCTTCGTCAATCAGGTGACCGCCTTAAGCACGTAGCCTGCAAAAACAGAGTGCGGCTACGCCGCGTAACTATAGTTACTAGCGAGGCAAGATGGCGGACCTATGTGCAACTCTGCTCCTGTAAAAAGCACAATACAGGAACTCTACTCAAAGGCAAGCTTGTTAAAGTTCAGGACACGTTTCGTATTTTGCGCTCGGCAAACTGATTCTTTCAGAGGCAGCATGAGGTGTGGCATACGCAGCGTGCAGCATATTGCGGACTTACAGTCTTGCGTACACCAAACTAAAATTGTCTACTGACAAAGACTTCTGAAGACGGATCGAAAAGATGAAAAGAGAAGCTGTCGTTTATTTTCCCGTTCAGAGCCATCACACGTTGCTCATGCAGTATCCTAGGACGTTGCACGTTCCCGGTCTTCCACTGGTCTGCGGAAGAGCAAAGTGCATAAGCGTTACACATGCATTTGCATGGATTGGACAATGTTAGAGTAAGGAGCACTGGATTAAGCTGCGAACAAACTGCAGACATCATTAAAGGCCAACTCCGGCGATTTTTCGAGATCAATAGATCTGAAGAAAATTCGCTGGGCACGTTCTTTCTTTTGCGCATTTGCGGAGCCCTTCAATACGGCGTCTCTCACAATGATATCGTGGTTTTAGGACATTAAACCTCACATATAAATCAATCAATCAATCAATCAATCAATCGATATTTTGCACATTTTCGTCATTTATGCTAAATTACAGACTTGAGAGATGCGCTGATTGTTTGCAAAGGAATTTTAAAGATTGCCTTGAAAAGCTCACCTTGCTTGACGGAATTAATGGCAACACTGTCTGTCTGAAGTCATGTTTGGCATGTCAATGGAAGTGACGCAGCCGATAGAATCGCTACTTCGGACGCTACAGCTTTTATTGTGCTGGCCACAAGGCGACTGCGGCGTTGATTGGCACGGGTATAGTACGGGAAAACTTTCTTCCTTCCTCTGTAGTGTTTGGCCGGCGCTTCGCTGGTCTGGCTTTCACAGTTTTCATACTACGCGCCAGCGGGACCAGTATACGGCCTCCAGTTCTTACCAAATAGTACGTCATACGCAGACAGGGCACCCGCTCGGGTTTCGGTTTTGTAACATTTTTGCTTTTTAAAAATTATTTTTGAATTTCCTGAGCACTTCAGTTATTGGAATCATGACAAGAGTGCCTCACAAACATGCAAACACCATTACCCTGATATGGTCGAAGAATCACAGGAGCTGGCCTCTGACTCCCGAAAGGGCTCCAGAGAATACCGTCATAAATATACCACTCTACGCAAGAACTCGTAGAGCGCCTCCTTGAAAGCATTTTTCCATATACTTTAAAAAAGTTTTCTTTGACCTAATAAAAGACATAGAAGACATCACTATCCCATGCTCCAATTCTACCCCTACGCAAAAATAGACTACACAATATTTCTATTTACTTCTACTAGCAAATGTCATGTCTTGTTTTTTTATAGGTGTTCACCTTAAATGCACGTCACTTACATATATGCAGCACCAATTAGGTCATCGCCTCCCATGGTAGATTTTCAGCCGACCTCTTCAGGGCTGAGTGAGCAGCCGTGTTCGTAAACCGTTTACTACTTCTACATGTTGCTGTAGAAATTTTTCACTGCTGAGAGAAGGTGGTTGGGGGAGCTCTAGGTGACAGTATGCCCCCTCCCCGCGTAACCACTGTTCTTACGCCCTAAACACCGAATATTCGAACAGTTGCGAACAAGCGGAGCCGAAACATCTCTTTCTCGTTGCTTTGTGGTTAGTGTTCCTGTTTTACTTTTGATTATTTTTATCACCTATGCAATTGGTGCCCTATGAAGGTATACCTTCTGACTAAGACATCAATGAGCTGGGTAGAAAACCACCGCACTGCTCACTTACATAGACGCGTCACCTTGAAACACGTATTGATTGAAATATACATTTCAAAGCGTAGATCCTAAATGCTACGAGTGCACGCCCGCAAGATTTACACTGTCAGCAAAAGCTATCTAATATTGGGAATTTCGTGACTTCTGAAAGCTCCCCAGATTCCATAGTTAATAGCTCACGTATCAGGGAAAGTTGGTACATAAAATAGTTTTACCACATCCTCTGAGGACTTAGTAAAAGAAATCAAAATGCAATTTTACTACTAGAGGAGTTTTCTATCACATAATTTTTCTAGCTAATTACTACTTCACTTAGAGCTCCCTCCTTCGATGTTTTTTTTTTTTACCAACCAGTTCCACCCGGTTCCAGATAAGGTACGAAAAACCGTTTTTTATGCATTGGGTGGCATTGTTGCGCCTCATCGTTCACCGCCAGTGTTGCCGCTTTCACTTGAACTCGTAGGGGCACAAGTTCAACGAGAGTAAAAAGCCTTCCATATATATATGGGAAAGAAATGCATACTTAAGGGCTCGTTTTGCCAATATTCATGAGATAAAACGGACAATAATGCCAAGGAATGTATAGAAACACTTATTAGACCCAATTGTAACGTAAATGTGAAGAAAAAAAATGGGTTGAAAAGATGACTTGCCGTGAACAGGAACCAAACCTGCGATCTTCGAATAACACGTTCGATGCTCTACAACTGAGCAACCACGGCGGCCATTCGCCTAGCCACTTTATTGGGTTTATCGCAAAATTTAAGCGTGGGAGTGTCAGTCAGTGCCACCTGTAGCCATAGCGGCGAGTGTGGCACGCCGTTTATGTGCCTGTTTCGGCGGCACGTAGCAAGTGAACTTATTAAGAGTTGGATCCTGACCAATAGCCCAACAATCTAATGGCGCGAAGTTTGCCAGTAGGAGACCTTCGTAATGAATAAGGGAAAGAAGTGTATACTTAAGGGCACGTTTTTCCGTGTTTTGACACAATAATAATTATATCTAATAGACAATAATGCCAAGGACTGTATAGGTGAAGTTATTAGACACAATTGTAATGTGTATGTAAAGACAAAAAAGTGGGTGAAAAGATAACTTGCCGTGAGCAGGAACCAAACCTGCGACCATCGAATAATGTGTTCAATGCCCTACCAATGAGCTCACATGGCGGCCATCCCCCAGCTACTTTATTGGGTTTATGTGTGAATTTAGACGTGGGAGTATCAGTCAGTGCCACTTATAGCCAAGGCGGTGAGTGTGGCACACTCTTTATGAGCCTGCTTTGGCGTCACGTAGCACGTGAACTGAGCACGTGAACGTGAGCATCAAACGTAATATTCGAAGGTCACAGGTTCGGTTCCTTTGTCGCAGGTTTGGTTCACGTAGCACGTGAACGTGACCATCGCACGCGTTATTCGAAAGTCGCATGTTTGGTTCCTGCTCACAGCAACCTATTTTTTCATCCACTATTCTTTCTTCACATTTACATTACAATTAGGTTTAATAACCTCCCGTATACATACCTTGGCATTATTGTCTGTTAGATCTGATTATTATTGTGTCAAAAGAACAGAAAACGAGCCCTTAGGTATACAGTACTTTTCCTTATTCATTAATGAGGGTCTTGTACTGGCAGACTTGGTGCCGTTAGATTCTATACGAGGGACCATTGGTTAGCTGCCAGCTCGTAATAAGTTCACGCGTAACGTGACACCAAAACAGGCTCATAAATGATGTGCCACACTCGCCACAATGGCTACAGCTTGCGCTGACTGACACTCCCACATTTTATTTCACATATAAACCCAATAAAGTGACTGGGGGGGGGGGGATGGCCGCCATGGTAGCTGAATTGTAGAGCATCGAACGCGTTATTCGGTGGTCGCAGGTTTGGTTCCTGCTCACGGCAGGTTATGTTTTCACTCACCTTTCTTTCTTCACATTTACATTACAATTGGGTCTAATAACATCCCTTAAACATTCCTTGGCATTACTGTCTGTTAGATCTGTTTAATAATTTGTCAAAGGCGGAAAAATGAGCCTTTATATGTACACTTCTTTTCCTTATACATTAACGAGGGTCTCGTACTGGCTGACCTGGTGCCGTTAGGTTGTACACGATGGACTATCGGTCAGCTGCGGAGTCGTAATAAGATCACGTCCTACGTGACGGCAAAACAGGCTCACAAAGTATGTGCCAAACTTGCCGCCATGGCTACAGGTGGCGCTGACTGACACTCCCTCGTTTAAATTAACTTATAAACCCAATAAAGTGGCTTAGGGGAATGGCCGCCATGGTAGCGCAGTGGTAGAGCATTGAACGCGCTATTCGGAGGTCACACATTCGGTTCCTTCTAACAGCTGTTTGGTTTTCACTCACTTTTCTTTCTTCACATTTACATTACAATTGGGTCTAATACCTTACCCTATACAATCGTTGGCACTATGGACCCTTTTATCTCAATATTATTGTGTCAAAACACACAAAAACGAGCCCTTAAGTATACACTTCTTTCCTTTCTTCATAATGAGGGTCTCGTATTGGCAGACTTGGCAGCGTAAGGTTGTATACGAGGTACTATTGATCAGCTGCCAGCTCGAATTAAGTTCACGTGCCATACTCGCCGCCATGGCTAAATGTAACGCTGACTGACACTCCCCCGTTTCAGTTCACATATAATCCTGATAAAGTGGCTGGGAGATGGCGGCCGTCGTAGCTCAGTGGTAGAGCTTCGAACGCGTTATTCATTTGAAAGTCGCAGGTTCGCTTCCTGCTCACGGCAAATTATCTTTTCACCCACTTTTCTTTCTTCAGATTTACATTACAATTGGGTGTAGTTACTGCCCCTATACATTCCATTGTATTATTGTCTGTTTTATCTCGTTATTATTATTATGTCAAAACACGGAAAAATGAGCCCTTTGGTATAGACTTCTTTCCCTCATTCTATAATGCGGGTCGTGTACTGGTAGACTTGGTGTCGTTATGTTGTATACCAGGGACTATTGGTCAGCTGCCAGCTTGTAATATGCTCACGTGCTACGTTACGCCAAAACAAGCTCATAAAGAGTGTGCCACACCCAACAATATGGCTACAGTTGGGGCTGACTAACACTATCATGAATAAAATCACATATAATCCTAAAAAGTGGCCGGGGGGACGGGCGCCGTGGTAGCTTAGAGGTAGAGCATCGAACGCGTTATTTGAATGAGGCCGGTTCGGTTCCTACTCAAGGCAAATTATCTTTTCACCCACTTTTCTTTCTTCACATTTACATTAAAATTGAGTTTAATTACTTCCTTTATACATTCCTTCGCAATATTCTTTTTTATATTCCAATAAAATGGTGTGAAAACACCGAACAATGAGCCCTTAAGTATGGAATTCTTTCCTTTATTCATTAACGAGGTTCTTGTACTGGCAGATTTGGTGCCGTTATGTTGTATACGAGGGACTATTGGTCAGCTGCCAGCTCGTAATATGTTCACGTGCTATGTGACGCCAAAACAAGCTCATGAAGAGTTTGCCACACCCACAACTATAGCTACAGGTGGCGCTGACTAACACTATCACGATTAAAATCACATATAATCCCAAAAAAGTGGCTGGGGGGATGATGGCCGTAGAAGCTTAGAGGTAGAGCATCGAACGCGTTATTCGATGGTCGCAGCTTCGATTCCTTCTCACGGCAAGTTCCCTTTTCACCCACATTTCTTTCTTCACATTTACATTACAATTGGGTCTAATAATTTCTGTTTTACATTGCTTGGCATTATGGTCTGTTTTATGTCATTATTATTCTGTTAAAACACGGAAAAACGAGCCCTTATGTATTCGCTTCATTCCCTTATTCATCAACGAGGGTCTCGTACTGGCAGGTTTGGTGTCGTTAGGTTGTGTACAAGTGATTATTGGTCACCTGCCAGCTTGTAATAATTTCACGTGCTACGTGACGCCAAAACAGGTCCATGAAGAGTGTGCCACACTCGCCGCCATTGCTACATGTGGTGCTGACTGACACTCGCACGTTTAAATTCACATATAAACACAGTAAAATGGCTGGGGGGATGGTCGCCCTGGTACCTCAGTGGTAGAGCATCGAACGCGTTATTCGAAGGTCGAAGGTTCAGTTCCTGCCCACGGCAAGTTAGCTTTTAACCCACTTTTCTTTTTTCGCATTTACATTTTAATTGTGTCTAATAACTTTCCCTATACATTCCTTGGCATTTATCTGTGTTAACACTCAATAATACTGTGTCAAAACGTGGATAATAGAGTCTATAAACTTACACGTTTTTCCCTTATTAATTAACGAGGGTGTCGTACTGGCACACTTGGTGCCACTAGATTGTATACGAGGGACTATGGGTCAGCTCCGGGTCGTAATAAGATCACGTTCTACGTGACGGCAAAACAGGCTCACAAAGAGTCTGCCACGCTCGTCACCATGGCTATAGGTGGCGATGACTGATACTCAAACGTTTAAACTCACGTAAAAACCCAATAAAGTTGCTGGGGGGATTGCCGGCATGGTAGCTCAGTGGTAGAGCATCGAATTTGTTATTCAAAGGTCTCAGGTTCGGTTCCTGCTCACGGCAAGTTATCTTTTTATTCACTTTTGTTTCTTCACATTTACATTACAATTGGGTCTGACTATTTCCGCTATACATACCTTGTCATTATTATCTGTTAGATCTTTTTTAATAATGTGTCAAAACACGAAAAAATTAGCCCTTATTTATACACTTTTTTCCTTATTTATTAATGAGGGTCTCGTAATGGCAGACTTGGTGCCATTGGGTTATATACGAGGGACAATTGACCAGCTTCCAGCTCGTAATAAATTCACGCACTTAGTGACGCCAAAAGAGGCTCGTAAAGAGTCTGCCACACTCGCCGCCATTGCTACAGGTGGCGCTGACTGACACTAACTTGGTAAACTTCGCATATAAACCCAATAAAATGGCTGGGAGATTTGGCGCCGTGGTAGCGCTGTGGTAAAGCATCAAACGCGTTATTCGGAGGTCCCAAGATTGGTTCCTGCTCAAGGCAGGTTATGTTTCCACTCACTTTTCTTTCTTCACGTTTACATTAAAATAGGGTCTAAGAACTTCCCCTACACATTTCTTGGCATTATTGACTGTTTGATCTCAATAATATTGTTACCAAACACGGAAAAACACACCCTTAAATATACAATTTCGTCCCTTATTCATTAAGAAGGGTCTCGTACTAACAGACTTGGTGCCATTACGTTACATACGAGGGACTATTGGTCAGGTGCCAGCTCGTACTATGTTCACGTGCTATAGGACGTCAAAACAAGAAGTGTGGCAGCTTGGGCTAGTTGGTATGGCATGACGATAGATATCGTGTGTCCTTCTTGTGTCTGCGTCGTCGTTTTGTTTTCGCACTATATCTATCGCCAAAACAAGGTCATAAATAGTGTGCCACACCCACTGACATGGCTTCAGATGGCGCTGGCTGATACTACCACGTTTTACAAACATATAAACCCAAAAAAGTGGCTGGGAGGATGGCCGCCGTGTAGCTCAGAGGTAGAGAATCGAAACCATCATTCGAAGATCGCAGGTTCAGTTCCTGCTCTGGCAAATTATTTTTTCACGCCCTTTTCTTTATTCACAATTACATTACAATTGAGTCTAATAACTTCCCCTATACATTACTTGACATTTTTGTCTGTTCAATATCATTATAACTGTGTATAAAAGCAGAAAAAAGAGCCCCTAAGCGTAGGCTTCTTGCCCCTTTCACTAACGAGTTTCTCGTGCTGGCAGATTTGGTGCCGTTAGGTCGTATACGAGGAAGTATTGGTCAGCTGAAAGCTCGTAAAAAACTGAGTAGCTACGTGACTCCTGAACAGGCTCATAAAGAGTGTGCCAAACTCGCCGCCTTGGCTACAGGTGGAGCTGACTGACACTCCCACGTTTAAGTTAACATATAAATCCAATAATGTGGCTAGGAGGATGGCCGCCGTTTTACCTCAGTGATAGAACATCGGACGCGTTATTCGAAGGTCGCAAGTTCACTTCCTGCCTTGGAAAGTTATCTTTTAGATGCGGAAGCATCTTATACTCGCGCCTTGTAGTGCGCCGTCCGCGCCGTCCGCACCGCTTCTCGAACATTCGACAGCTGACGCGCGCGCATGCGCCGTCGCGCCGTCGCCCACCATCCGTGCCGCGCGCGCTTCTCCTTCGAGAACATTCGACAGCTGACAACGCATGCGCCGTCGCGCCGTCGCCATCTGTGCCGCGCGCGCGCTTCTCCTTCGAGAACATTCAACAGCTGACAGTGCATGCGCCGTCGCGCTGTATATATACTCAAGGTCGGCGCTCGCTCGCTCAGTTGCCGCTCGTCGGTTGGTTTGTACGGCGCGTCGACGTCCAAGGTCGCGGTGAAATGAATTCCAACGAATCCACAAACACAATGATCGACGTCCCTTCGACCAGCGCCGTCCTTTCGCATACGTGTGTACGTGTTCACTCATTTAACACCCCCTCCTACAACCACGTTAACCAATTTAGCCATCGACCCAAGTAAGTCGCAATTTAACACCCCATTTCACAACCACGTTAACCAATTTAGCCATCGACCCAAGTAAGTCGCACTTTAACACCCCGTTAACCAATTATATGCTCCGCATCCTCCTCAGTGTTCCCCCGAGGGAAGCTGCGGGCAATTTTTTTCGCCCAGTTTTCTTTCTCCACATTTCCACTTTATTTGTGTATAATAAATTCCCTATAGATTGCTTGAGATATCTGTATGTGAAATTTCAATAATTTTGTGTCAAAACACGAAAAAACAGGCCCTTAAGCATACACTTCTTTCTTTTATTCATTAACGAGGGTGCTGTACTGGCAGACTTGGTACCGTAAGGTTGTATACGGGGAATTCTCGCTCAGCTGAAAGCTCGTATTAAGTCCGCGTGTTAAGTGACGCCAAAACAGGCTCATAAAAATTGTGCCACCCTCGCTTCCATAGCTACAGGTGGCGATGACTGATACTCCCAAATTTAAATTCACATATCAACCCAATAGGTTGGCTGGGGATATCGACACCATGGTGGCTCAGCGGTAGAGCGTTGAGCGCGTTACTCGAAGGTTTTAAGTTTGGTTCCTGTTCACGGCAAGTTGTCTATTCACGCACTGTTCTTTCTAATACTTACATTACCATTCGGTCTGATTAGTTCCCCTATACAATTCTTGGCTATATTGTCTGTTATATCTCATAATTATTGTGTAAAATCACGAAAAAACGAGCTCTTAAGTGCACTCTTCTTTCTCTTATTCATCAACGAGGGTCTTGTACTGGCAGACTTGGTGCCCTTAGGTTTATACGAGGGGCGATCGGTCAGCTGCCAGCTCTTAAAAAGTTCACGTGCTATGTGACGCCAAAAAATGCTCATAAAGACTGTGCCATACTCGCCGCCAAGGCTACAGGTGCCGCTGTCTGACACGCCCACGTTTCACATATAAACCCAATAATTCACATATAAACCCAATAAAAAGGCTGGGGGGATGGCCGCTATGGTAGCTAAGTCGTAGAGCATTGATCGCGTCATACGAAGGTCGATCTTTTAACCCACTTTTCTTTCTTCACATTTACATTACAATTGGGTCTAATAACTTCCCCTATACGTTCCTTGGCAATATTGTCTGTTCAATTTCATAATTTTTGTGTCAAAACACGGAATTGCGAGCTCTTAAGCATACCTTTCTTTCTCCTATTTATTCACGAGGGTGTAGTACCGGCAGATTTGGTGCAGTTAGTTTGTATGGGAGGAAGAATTGGTCAGCTGAAAGCTCGTAATAAATTCATGTGCTACGTGACACCATAACAGGCCAATAAATAGTGCGCCAAACTCGCCGCCATGGCTAGAGATGGTGCTGTCTGACACGCCCACGTTTAAATTCATATAAAAACGCCAAAAAGTGGCTGGAGGGATGGCTCCATGGAAGCTCAGAATTAGAACATCGATCGCGTTAGTCGACGGTCCCAGATTCAGTTTGTGCTCACGGCAAGTTATCTCTTCACCCCCTTTTCATTCTTCACAAATATATTACATAATGGTCTAATATTTTCAGCTTTACCATCCTTGGCATTATTGTCGTTTATATCTCATTTGTATTGCGTAAAAACATGAACAAAGCAGTTTTTAAGTACTTTCTTTTTTACCTTATTCATTACCAAGGGTCTTGTACTGGAAGACTTGGTGGTGTTAGGTTGTATACGAGGAATGATTGGTCAGCTGCCAGCTCGTAAAAAGTTCAGGAGCTACGTGACACCAAAACATGCTCATGAAGAGTATGCCAAGCTCGCCGCCATGGCTACAGGTAGCGCTGACTGGCACTGCCACGTTTAAATTCACATATAAACTAAATAATGTGGCTGCGGCGTGGCCGCCGTAGTAGCTCAGTGGTAGAGCATCGAGTGCGTTATTCGAAGGTGGCAGGTTCGGTTGCTGCTCACAGCAAGTTATCTTTTCACCCACTTTTCTTTTCTCACATTTACATTACAATTTGGTCTAATAACTTCCCCTATACATTCATTGGCATTATTGTCGGTTAGATCTCATTATTATTGCGTCAGAACAAGGAAAAACGAGCCCTTAAGTATGCCTTTCTTTTTCCTTATTCATTAACGAGGATCTCGTACTGGCCGAGGTGGAGCCATTGGGTTCTATACGACAGACTATAGGCCAGCTGCCAACTCGTAATAAGTTCACGTGCTACGTGACGCCGAAACAGGCTCATAAAGAATGGGCCATACTCGCCGCCATGGCAAAAGGTGGCGCAGAATGAGACTGCCACATTAAAATTCACATATAAACCTAATAAAATTGCGAAGGGTTGCCGCCATGGTAGTTCAGTTGCAAAGCATCGAACGCATTATTCGAAGGTGGCAGGTTTGTTTCCTGCTCACGGCAAGTTATATTTTCACCCACTTTTCTTTCCTTACACTTACATTACAATGGGGTCTGATACTTTCCCCAATACATTCCTTGGCATCATTGTCTGTTATATCCTAATAATATTGGGTGAAAACAAGAGAAAACGAGCGCTTCAGTATACACTTCTTTCTCTTATTCAATAACGAGGGCCTTGTACTGGCAGACTTGGTGCCGAAAGGTTGTCTACGAGGGACGATCAGTCAGCTGGCAGATCGGAAGAAGTTCACGTGCTACGTGACGCCAAAACAGGCTCATAAAGATTGTGCCACGCTTGCCGCCATGGCTACAGGTGGCGCTGGCTCACACTCCCACGCTTAAAATCACATACAAACCCAATGAAGTGGCTGAAGGGATGGCCAACATGGTAGCTCAGTGGCAGAGCATTCATCGCTTTATTCGAAGGTCGCAGGTTTGGTTCCTGCTCATGACAAGTTATCTTTTAAGCCGCTTTTCTTTCTCACATTTACATTAAACTTTGGTCTGTTAACTTCCCCCAAACCATCCTTGGCCATATTGTCCTTTAGATCCCATTATTTTTGCGTCAAAACAGGTAGAAACGAGTGCTTCAGTACACACTTCTTTCCCATATTCATTAACGATTGTCTTTTACTGGCCGACTTGGTGCCATTGGGTTGTATACGAGGGACTATTGACCAGCTTCCAGCTCGTTATAAGGTAACGTGCTACGTCACGCCAAAAGAGGCTCATAAATATTGTGTCACACTCGCCACCTTGGCTACAAGTGGTGCTGACTGACACTCCCACGTTTAAATTCACATATAAACTCAATAAAGGAGCTGTGGACATGGCCACCATGGTAGCTAAGTGGTATAGCATAGAACACGTTATTCTAAGGTTGATAGTTCGGTTCCTGTTCATGGCAGGTTATCTTTTCACGCACTTTTTTTCCTTTAACATTTACATTACTATTCGGTGTAATAACTTCCCCCATACATTGCTTGGGAATGTTTTAAGTTATGTGTCATTATTATTGTGTAAAAACATGGAAAAACGAGCACTTAAGTACACACTTCTGTCCCTTATTCATTAACGAAGGTCTGGTACTGGCATATTTGGTGCCGTTAGGTTGCATACGAGCGAATACCGGTCAGCTGCCAGCTCGTAAAAAGTTCATGTGCTACGTTACGCCAAACTAGGCTCACAGAGAGTGTGCCACACTCGCCGCTATGGCTAAAGGTGGCGCGGTCTGACACTCTCACGCTTAAATTTACATATAAATTCAAAAAAGTGGCTAGAGGGATCACCGCCATGAAAGCTCAGTGGTAGAGCATCGATTGCGTTATTCGAAGGTCGCAGCTTCATGTCCTGCTCACGGCAAGGCATCTCTTCACTAACTTTTCTTTGTTCACATTTACATTACAATAAGGTCTAATAACTTCCCCTATATATTCCTTGGCATTATTGTCTGTTAAATCTCATAATTATTGTGTCAAATACGGAAAAACGACCCTTAGACATATACTTCTTTCTCTTATTCAATAACGAGGGTCTCGTAAAGGCAGACTTGGTGCCGTTAGGTTGTATACGAGGAACTATTAGTCAAATGAAAGCTTGTAATAAGTCCACGTGCTACATGACACCAAAAGAGGCTCATAAATAGTATGCCACACTCGTCGCCATCACTACAGGTGGCGCTGACTTACACTCCCTCGTTCACATATACACCTAATAAAGTGTTTAGGGGTCTGGACACCGTGGTAGCTCAGTGGTAGAGCATTGAACGCGTTAATCGTATGTCGCAGGTTTGGTTCCTGTTCACGGAAAGCTATCTCTTGACCCACTTTTAGATGCGGAAGCATCTTATACTCGCGCCTTGTAGTGCGCCGTCCGCACCGCTTCTCGAACATTCGACAGCTGACGCGCGCGCATGCGCCGTCGCGCCGTCGCCCACCATCTGTGCCGCGCGCGCTTCTCCTTCGAGAACATTCGACAGCTGACAGCGCATGCGCCGTCACGCCGTCGCCATCTGTGCCGCGCGCGCGCTTCTCCTTCGAGAACATTCAACAGCTGACAGTGCATGCGCCGTCGCGCTGTATATATACTCAAGGTCGGCGCTCGCTCGCTCAGTTGCCGCTCGTCGGTTGGTTTGTACGGCGCGTCGACGTCCAAGGTCGCGGTGAAATGAATTCCAACGAATCCACAAACACAATGATCGACGTCCCTTCGACCAGCGCCGTCCTTTCGCATACGTGTGTACGTGTTCACTCATTTAACACCCCCTCCTACAACCACGTTAACCAATTTAGCCATCGACCCAAGTAAGTCGCAATTTAACACCCGATTTCACAACCACGTTAACCAATTTAGCCATCGACCCAAGTAAGTCACACTTTAACACCCCGTTAAGCAATTATATGCTCCGCATCCTCCTCAGTGTTCCCCCGAGGGAAGCTGCGGGCATTTTTTCTTTCTTCACACTTACATTACACTTGGGTCTAATAACTTCTCTAATACATTCCTTGGTATTATTATCTTTTATATCTCATTAATATGTTTACGGAACAGAAGATACGCCGTAAAGACGAGGCTGGGGATTAGATATATTCAAAACCAGCGGTAATGGCGTGACTGGTTTACCAGCTATCGAGCGGAGACAACCCTTCGTTTTCCTCGTCAGGCACACGCACCCGTCGCCCCCTAGAATATCAATATACATGCATGTAGCCTAACCACCGGCGGCACAAGTGCCGTCTCGGCGCATCTAAATGTCAACTTCTCAAGGAGAGTTGGGCTTCAAGCGCGCAACATGCACAATATTGGTAGCCTGTTAGGCACATAAAGGCTACGGGGTGGCAGGACCAATTTCATACGTTACAGAAGTAACCACACGAAGAACTCGGTAAGGACCTGTGTAGCGAGTAAGCAGTTTTTCTGACAAGCCAAATTGACGGGTCGGAGACTATAGCAAGACCGAATAACCGGGCGGCAAGTGTACGTCGCGGTGTCGTTGGTCATGCAAGCGCCGTTGCTTCTCTTGAGAGGTCAGAAGGTGAGTACGGGTCATTTCGCAAGCGTGAGCGGCCTGAGTGATAGCGTGCAAGGCATATTCACTGGTCAGTACTCCAGGAGACGGTATGGCGGTGTCTTGAGGCAATTCGGTTCTCGGCCGAACAGCAGAAAAAATGGAGAGTAACCGTCAATGTCATGGCGCGAAGAATTGTAGGCAAATGTAACGCACAACAACGCGAGATCCCAGTCGGTGTGGTTGGTAGAAATATACTTCGGGAGAATGTCTGTAAGAGTTCGACTTAGACGCTCGGTGAGTCCATTAGTTTGCGGGTGGTATGACGTACTCATCTTGTGTCTCGTTTTACAGAATTGCAAGATGTCGGCTATGACCTTCGACAAAAAAGTGCGGCAACGGCCTGCAAGCAGCTGCCGTGGGGCTCCGTGTTGCAAAATCACGTCCTTGAGGAGGAAGTAGGCGACATCTGTGGCGCAGCTTGTTGGAAGAGCTAGTGTGATGGCATAACGCGCGGCGTAGTTGGTGGTCACGGCTATCCTTTTGTTACCCGAGGAAGACAATGGGAAAGGGCCAAGTAGGTCCAAGCCAACGCGGAAGAATGGTTCTGACAGAATATTAAGTGGTTGAAGGCGTCCGGCGGGAAGTGCCGATGGTGTTTTGCGGCGCTGACATTTCTCACAAGCCGCAACGTACCTTCTGACTGAGCGTGCAAGCCCTGGCCAAAAGAAGCGTCGGCGTATGCGGTCATAAGTGCGTGACACACCAAGGTGACCAGCAGTCGGAAGGTCAAGAAATTCATGTAGAGCTTCCGAGCGAAGGTGTTCCGGAACGACAAGCAGCAGAGCCGGTCCATCCGGCTCAAAACATTGGCGGTATAATATACCATCGTGGAGAACGAATGAGCGATGGGACTGACTGGAAGATGGTGATTCAAGGCGCCCAATGATAACACGCAAGGACGCATCATGGCGCTGCTCGTCAACGATGCATGTCATTTGCGAAAGGGAAAAGACGCAAAGCTCGGTGTTGGCGTCAGGCATAATGCTCGACTCAGCGACCGGGTAGCTGGACAGGCAGTCTGCGTCCTGATGTAGGTGTCCGGACTTCTACGTCACCGTGTAGGTATACTCTTGGAGTCGCAGAGCCCAGCGCCCAAGCCGGCCAGTAGGATCATCCAGTGACGTAAGCCAACATAGCGCATGATGGTCAGTTATCACAGAGAAATTAGTGCCATATAAATATGGGCGGAATTTTGAGACTGCCCAAACAAGAGCAAGACATTCACGCTCCGTAATGGAATAGTTGCGCTCAACAGCTGTGAAGAGGCGGCTAGCGTAGGCGACAACTCGGTCGTGTCCCCGTTGGCGTAGGGCTGACACGGCTCCGATTCCGTGACCACTAGCATTGGTTTGAACTTCCGTTGGAGCGAATGGGTCAAAGTGAGCCAATATGGGTGGAGTCATCAGTAGCGTGATTAGGTGGGAAAAAGCAGCAGCTTGGTTAGTGTACCCCCACGTAAATGTGACATCTTTCTTCAGAAGCTCTGTGAGGGGTCGAGCGATGGTTGAGAAATCTTTCACAAACCTTCTAAAGTAGGAGCAAAGTCCTACAAAACTCCGGATGTCTTTGGCTGACTGGGGTACAGGAAAACTGGTGACTGCACGAACTTTCTTGGGGTCCGGCTGCACACCAAAGGCGTCGACAAGGTGGCCCAACACTGTAATTTGCCGGCGTTTGAAGCGGCACTTCGACGAGTTCAATATAAGGCCTGCAGTGCGGAATATGGCGAGAATCCTGACAAACGCTGAAAGTGGGTCTTAAACGTTTGGGCATATACAACGACATCGTCAAGATAACAAAGACATGTTGACCATCTGAATCCTTTAAGCAGAGAGTCCATCATGCGCTTGAACGTGGCTGGATCATTGCATAGCCCAAACGGCATAACCTTGAATTATATAGGCCGTTTGGAGTTACAAATGCAGTCTGCTCTTGGTCTTTTTCGTCGACAGAAATCTGCCAGTACCCTGAACGTAGGTCTATTGTAGAAAAGTATCGGGCACCGCGGAGACAATCGAGAGCGTCATCAATTGCGGGGTAAAGGGTAAACGTCCTTTTTCGTGATTCTATTCAGATGGCGGTAATCCACGCAGAAGCGCCACGTGCCATCTTTCTTTTTAACGAGCACAACGGGGGATGCCAAAGGGCTCGAAGAGGGTACAATAATTCCTTTGGCTAACATCTTGGTGACTTCTTGTTGAATTACTTTATGCTCGGTGGCAGACACCTGGTATGATCGCCGATGAATGGGATGAGAATCATTTGTGTTAATGCAATGCTTGACGAGTGAAGTCTGGCTGAGTGGACGTCTGTCGATGTCGAATATGTCTCGGTATGAAGCCAGAAGGCGGCATAGCACGGTTGACTTCTCAGGTTATAGATCCGGGGCCATCATGGAGCGTAAGGTCACATCGAGGCACGTGGCATCCTGCGAGTGATGTGGGTGCTCGGGACATACGTCTGCCGTAAAAGAGGTGACGCGGTTGTCAATTAAGGGTGTTAGCGTGGCGACCGAAATTTCTTTGGGTAGCACTTGTTTAAGAAACCAAAATAAATAACAGCTAGGTAAATATTTTCGGTTAGAAGCCATGGTTACGACGGAGTGTGGGGCAGTAATGTCACGCGCCAGGAAAACATCAGTAATCGGCGTCACGATATAATCACCAATGAGCATGGGAAAAGGGTGTTGCCAATTCGACGAATGTGAGAGATTTAGGCGGTATCCGGAAGAAGTCAGTGGTATACAGGCTGTTCGGGAGTTCAGGGTGAGAATCCGGGAGAAGAAAGAGTTCTAGGCAGATAGTACCAGCGGCACAATCTAACAGGGCAGAATGCGTTGATAGGAAGTCCATGCCGAAGATTAGGTCGTGCGGGCAATTTTCAAGCTCCGTAAATAAAACGGAGACATGGCGGCGGGCCATACTAACACGAGCGGTACACATTCCAGTGATGGCCACAGTTCCACCAGCAGCGACACGGAGGGCTTTAGTTGCTGCAGGCGTGAAGACTTTTTTGAGCTGGTGACACAGATGAGCACTCATTATGGGCACTTGAGCTCTGGTATCAACTAACGCCATGAAAGAACTACCGTCCACATACACCTCAATCAAGTTTGTATTAGTGGGGAGCGTACAGGGTGGATTTGGATCAGTCGCAAGTGATGCAGCACTACCTCCCGGAGCTGCATGATCTAGTTTTCCATCCGAGAGGATCCATAGTTGACCGGCGACAAATAGCGGCGTGGTTGGGGCGATGGTGAACCGCGGCGTTGAGGTGACGGTGAACGAGCGGTGGAGTGGCTGTAAGAAACGCGGGTGAAGGGTACACACGACTGGGCAAATACCGACGGGAGTCCTCGTATGGGTGAGAAGAGGTAAATCGGCTCCAGTTCGAGGGCATCCAAGTGCTGCGGCAGTAGCAGAAGATATGGCAAACTCGGTGGCAGCGGAAGCAGATTGGCTTGTCATCTGCAGTTCTCCATTCTGCCGGATTGCGCGATTGCGGAATAAAATGTAAGTAACGGCGTGGTGCATTTGTGGTCGTTGGTCTGGAGACGGGTCGGAAGACAGAGCAGGACACAGCAAAACTGAGGTTTGCAATTTAATGCCTCACGATGGCTTGAATAACGGACACCGCCAATGGTGTTTGTGCGGTGCCATGGTCGAGTGGATGTGGAGAAAATGGTGCCGGACTTGACGCCTCAAGCTCCCGTCGAACTATTCGTGTCACGCTGTCCTGCATGGGTGGTGCGGAACCGAGATCGGTGCAGGTGGATGTAACAGCCGTGTTTGGTAGCTGCGTAAATTGAGGCAGACAATGGCGGCTTTTGGCCATTTCTAGGCGGCGGCATTCCTTGATAGTCATATCTACGGTCGTGACGTTAGTGTAGACGAGCAGATTGAAGGCGTCGTCCGCGATGCCCTTGAGTGTGTGGCCCACCTTGTCACTCTGTCATTTGCTCGTCGATTTTTCGTCACAACGCCAGCACGTTCTGCATGTACGAGACATACGACTCTGTTGAGGACTGCACACGAGTGGCGACTTCTTTTCGCACTTCCATTCGGTGACCGAACGGGTCCCCAAAGATGTCGCGTAGTCGCTCTTTGAAGGTATCCAAGCTGGTGAGCTCGCTCTCATGGGCGTCGAACCAGACCCGTGGGGTGTTGTCCAAGTAAAATATTACGTTGGCGAGCATCATGGTAGGGTTCCATCGGTGTGTCTAGCTAACACGCTCGTACATACGAAGCCAGTTGTCAACGTCAAGCCCAGGTTGTGCGGAAAATGTATCGGGATCACGGGGGGGGGGGCGGGGGCATGATCAGGTATGTAGTGGCTGGAGCTACAGATGGAGACGCTGACGGGCTGTTGTCATTGGTAGCCATGAACGGAGATTGAACGGGGCGGTCACTGCGAAGCTTCGTGGTGAAGTCGGGGAACGTTCCACCTTCACCAAATATGTCAAGGAAAAGAATAGACGCCGTAACGATGAGGCTATGGATTTGATATATTCAAAACCAGTGGTAAGGGCGTGACCGGTTTACCAGCGATCGAGCGGAAACAACCCTTCGTCTTCCTTGTCAGGCACACACGCGCGTCGCCCCCTAGATTATCAATATTCATGCATGTAGCAACATTCTGTCCAAACACGCAGAAATGAGCCCTTATGAATACACTTCTTTCTCTTATCAATTAACGAGGGTCTTGTACTGGCAGGCTTGGTGCCGTTAGGTTGTATACGAGGAACTATTCTTCAGCTGAAAGCTCGTAATAGGTTCACGTGCTACCTGACCCCAAAACAGGCTAATAAAGAGCGTGCCGATCTCGCCGCCATGACTACAGGTGCGCTCACTGACATTCCCACGTTTAAGTTCACATTTATACCTATTAGGTGCCTAGAGGGATGGCCACCGTGGAAGCTCAGTGGTAAAGGGTTCAGCACGTTATTCGAAGGTCTCAACTTCGGTTCCTGTTCCCGGCAGGTTGTCTTTTCACGCACTTTTCTTTCTTAATATTTACATTACCATTCGGTCTAATAACTTCCCCTATACATTCCTTGGCATCATTGTCTGTTATATCTCAATTTTTGTGTAAAATTACAGAAAAACGAGCACCTAACTACACTCCTCTTTCTCTTATACATTAACGAGTGCCTCGTACTGGCAGGCTTTGTGCCGTTACGTTGTATACGAGAGACTACTGGCCAGCTGCCAGCTCGTAAAAAGTTCACGTGCTACGTGGCGCCAAAACAGGATTATACAGACTGTGCCACACTGGCCACCAAGACTACAGGTGGCGCTGTCTGACACGCCCACAATTAAATACACATCTAAATCCAATGAAGTGGCTGGAAGGATGGCCGCCATGGTAGCTCAATGGTTGAGCATCGATCGCGTTATTCGAAGGTCGCAGCTTGAACTCGTTCCCACAGCAAATTATCTCTTCACCCACTTTTCTTTCTTCACATTTATATTACAGTTGGGTCAAATATCTTCCCCTATGTATTTCTTGGTAATATGGCCCGTTAATTCTCGTAATTATTGTGTCAAAACACGGAATAGATCTCTTAAGCATACACTTCTTTCTCTAATTCATTAAGTGGCTAACCTCCCTGTCCTTCCTCATTTATTCCTCCTCCTCCTCCTCCAATTCATTAACGAGGGTCTAGTACTGGCAGACTTCGTGCCATTAGGTTGTATACGAGAAACTATTGGTCAGCTGAAAGCTCATAAAATGTTCACGTGCTACGTCACGCCAAAACAGGCTCATAACGATTGTGCCAAACTCGCCGCCATAGTTAAGGTGGCGCTGACAGACACCCCCACGTTTATATTCACATATAAACCGAATAAAGAGACTGGAGGGATGGCCGCCCCGGTAGCTCAGGGATAAAGCATCGACCGCGTTATTCGAAGATCGCAGGTTCAGTTTCTGCTCACGGCAAATTATCTGTTCACCACTTTTCATTTTTCAATTTACATTATAATTGGGTCTCATAACTTTCTTATACATTCCTTGACATTATTGTCTGTACATTCGTATTATTATTGTGTCAAAACACTGGAAAACAAGCCGTTAAGCATATGTTTGCTTCCACTATTCATTAACGAGTGCCTCCTACTGGCAGACTTGGTGCCGTTAGGTTGTATACGAGAGACTATTGGTCAGCTGCTAGATCGTAATAAGTGCACAGTTACGTGACGCCGAAACAGGCTCATAAAATGTGTGCCACACTCGCCGCAATAGATACAGGTGGCGTTGACTGATACTCTCACATTTAAATTCACATATAAACCCAATAAAGTGGATGGGGATATCACCAACATGGTAGCTAAGTGGTAAAGCGATGAGTACGGTATTGCAAGGTCCCAAGTTCGGTTCCTGTTCAAGCAAATATTCTTTTCACGCACTTTTCTTTCTAATATTCACATTACCATACAGTCTAATAACTTCTCCTACAAAAGTCTTGGCTTTATTGTCTGTTATATCTCGCTAATATTGTGTGAAAACACGAAAAACCGAGCTGTCAAATACACTGTTCTTTCCTTTATTCATTAACAAGGGTCTTGTACTGGAAGACTTGGTGCCGTTAGGTTGTATACGAGGGTCGATCAGTCAGCTGCCAGCTCGTAAAAAGTTCAGGAGCTACGTGATGAAAAAACAGGCTTATAAAGAGTGTGCCACACTCGTCGTCAAGGCTACAGGTGGCACTGTCTGACACTCCCACGTTTTAAATTCACATGTAAATTATATAAAGTGGCTGGAGGGATGGCCGCCATGGTAGCTTAGTGGTAGAGCATCGATCGCGTTATTCGAAGGTCGCAGTTTCAGTTCTCCTCTCGGCAAGTTATACCACTTTTCTTTTTTCCCATTTACATTATATTTGAGTCTAGTAGCTTTCTCTATACGTTCCTTGCCTTTATATTCTGTTAGATCTCAATATGATGTTACGGGAGAATAACTTTACTTTATAAAACGAGGAATAAACTCGGTGGTGGACAAGATGGCGCCCAGTTGGCTCACAGATCTGACAACATCGTCCTCCTCTTTGTCTTCTTCGTCGTTCTCATCCTACCGTTACATGATTTCCCCGGCGGCTGGAGCACCGACCCGGTGCTAATCAGGAGGCACTGGAGTAATACGGTTTGAGTCGCGTAACATGCACTACGTCAGTGTGAGGGTGAATGATGGCGGGGTCCGTAGGGGTGATTTCGTATGTGACGTCAGTTACTTGGCGTAAGATACGGTAGGGACCTGAATAGCGTGGGAGTAACTTCTCCGAAAGTCCAACGCGGCGCTGAGGGGAACCATAACAGAACGAGATCTCCGGGTGTGAAGTGGACGTCACGATGGCGGGCGTCGTATACGCTCTTCTGATTGTCCTGGGAGTCCAGTAAGCGTCGTCGAGCAACTTGGCGTGCCGCTTGGGCCTTCATTATTGCATCACGAGCGTACTGAGACTTGTCATTTAGTCCGGCCGGCAGGAGGGTGTCGAAAGGTAGCGCAGGGTCACGGCCGAACAACAGAAAAAAAGGAGAGAACCCAGCGGTGTCGTGTCTGGAAGAATTGTACGCGAATGTTACAAACGGTAACGTAGTGTCCCAGTCGCGGTGATCGGTGGAGACATACATGGAGAGCATGTCGGTGAGAGTGCGATTGAGGCGCTCCGTTAGACCATTTGTTTGTGGATGGTAAGCAGTCGAGAGCTTGTGTTTAGTGGCGCAGGAGCGGAGGAGGTCATCAACCACTTTGGAAAGGAAGTAGCTGCCTCGGTCGGTAAGGAGTTGTCGAGGGGCGCCATGATGTAAGATGACGTCCTCCAAAGGAAATCGGCCACGTCAGTTGCACAGCTGGTTGGAAGGGCCCGTGTGATCGCGTATCGGGTAGCATAATCGGTTGCTACTGCAATCCACGATTACCCGCAGCTGACGTAGGAAAAGGGCCAAGCAGGTCCACGCCAACACGGTAGAATGGGTCTCGTGGGATGTGCAGTGGCTGAAGACGTCCGGCCGGAGGGACATTTGGTTTTTTCCGTCGTTGACAAGGGTCGCAGGCTGCAATATAACGGCAGACGTCGCGGTACATGCCAGGCCAGAAGAAGCGCCGGCGAACTCTGTCGTAGGTCCGTGACACGCCGAGGTGACCCGCTGTAGGTGCATCATGAAGCTGGGCGAGAACAGTGTGACGCAATTGAATGGGAACGACGAGTAGTCTTTCGGGGCCGTCAGGACGCATATTGCAACGGTACAATACACCATCATGTATTTCAAACATTCGAAGGGAAGGGTCGGGCCTCACCGATGTGAGCCTTCGGATAATACCGTCCAAGAAAGTATCTCGTCGCTGCTCGATTCCAATGTCATGAAACGCGGATAGAGAGAAAACGTCGACAGGAAGGGTGGTTTTAGAGGAGTCGCCGTCTGGAGGGTCGACAGGATACCGGGACAAGCAGTCCGCATCTTGATGCAGGCGGCCGGTTTTATACAGGACTGAGTAATCAAATTCTTGAAGGCGCAGCGCCCAACGGCCAAGACGGCCTGAAGGGTCTTTAAGGGACGAAAGCCAGCACAAGGCGTGGTGATCTGTGATTACTGTGAATGGCCGGCCGTACAAATAGGGACGAAATTTACCGACTGCCCAAACAAGTGCCAAACATTCCCGTTCAGTTATTGAATATTTTCTTTCAGCAGGCGAAAGAAGGCGGCTGGCATAAGCAACAACACGGTCTCGTCCTTGTTGTTTCTGGGCGAGGACTGCACCGATGCCATAGCCACTTGCGTCTGTACGAACTTCTGTTGGAGATGAGATATCAAAGTGGGCGAGGATAGGCGGAGACGTAAGCAGACACACTAGATTTTGAAACGCATCTGCTTGCTCAGGGCCCCAGATGAAGCCAGCGTCTTTTTTGAGAAGTTGAGTGAGAGGGCGTGCTACGTCGGCGAAGTTTTTAACAAAGCGGCGGAAGTAAGAACAGAGGCCAACGAAACTGCGAACGTCTTTGGTACAGGTTGGTACAGGGAAATCTCTTACTGCGCGTATTTTATCTTGATCAGGGCGAACCCCTACAGAATCAACGAGATGTCCGAGGACAGAAATTTCACGACGGCCGAAGTGGCACTTTGCCGAATTGAGTTGCAGGCCCGCCTTACGAAAGACAGATAAGATTTTCGATAGCCTTTCAAGGTGCGTTGCAAAAGAAGGCGAAAAAACGATAACGTCGTCCAGGTAGCACAGGCAGATGGACCACTTGAAGCCGTGCAACAGAGCGTCCATCATACGTTCGAATGTGGCGGGCGCATTGCATAAACCGAATGGCATCACTTTAAACTCGTAAAGGCCGTCGGGAGTGATAAACGCCGTCTTCTCACGGTCCATGTCATCAACGGCAATCTGCCAGTACCCAGAGCGAAGGTCAATGGAGGAAAAATATTTTGCGCCGTGAAGGCAATCCAGGGCATCGTCTATGCGTGGTAAAGGGTAGACGTCCTTCTTCGTTATTTTGTTTAAATGGCGATAATCGACGCAAAATCTCCAGCTGTTGTCCTTCTTCTTTACAAGTACAACAGGGGACGCCCAGGGACTGCATGAAGGCTCGATGATATTCCGAGAAAGCATTTTGTCGACCTCCTGTTGGATGATGCGCCGCTCTGCATGGGAAACACGGTAGGGTCTCCGATGGATGGGACTCGTATCGCCTGTATCAATCCGGTGCTTAACAACGGACGTCTGGCCGAGTGGGCGGTCGCCAAGGTCGAAGATGTCCCAAAAAGATGCAAGCAGGGAACGCAGGTCGTTAGCTTGTTCTTTCGGCAAGTCGGGGGCAATCATCTTGGTTAACACACTTTGGTCTGATGGAGGAGTAGACGAAGTTTTTTCGGCACTCGGGATGCTGTCATAACTTAGAGTGCAAATATGGCACTCTGCCGCCGGCACGATCTCGGCTAGAGATATACCACGAGGGAGGACTTGTGTACATAGTGAAAAATTCACTAGGGGTAGGCAGGATGCATTGGCCGTAATAGTGACGACGGTGTGAGGAAACGCAACGTTGTGCGAAAGCAGGACGTCAACATTGGGGGACACAATATAAACACCGTCTGGGACAGGTGGAACAGGGGAGACGCCTATGTAAGCTACTGTTCGTTGAGGGAGACGCAGGTGTTCTGTAGAACAAAGCCGACTTGGAGGGCAACTTGGAGGATCAACAACATTAGGTAGAGCGAGTTGCACTATACCGGCAGAGCAGTCTATCAAGGCCGAATGTTCAGACAAAAAGTCTTGGCCCAAAATTATGTCATTAGGGCAGTGTTCTAAAACATAAAACAGAACTGATGTGTGGTGTCCGGCGACGCTGACGCGAGCTGAGCACACACCAATTACGGCGACTTTTCCACCATCGGCCGTTCGGACCACAGGAGTTGGGCCAGGAGTAAGGACTTTCTTCAGCCGTGCTCTAAGGTCAGCGTTCATGATGGACACGTGTGCGCCAGTGTCAATGAGGGCTGTAGTAGGTACACCGTCGACGTCAACATTGATAAGGTTCTGATGTGCGGGCAAGGTCAGTAGAGGATTTTGGCATCGGGTCGGTATTGCAGCATCACCTCCAAGAGCTGCTCCCGTCAGTTTTCCGGAGGTGAACGCCGGAACGAGCTTGGGGACGGCGATCGGCGAGATGGGGGCGAGCGGGAGAAACGGCGTTGCGGCGAAGGGGAGCGGCTGGATCGGGGGCGCGAGGAATTCTCAGGCGTTAGCGGCTCTGTTTTCGGTGATGAGCGTGAATTCCAGGCAGGTGGGCGATGGGGGCGGAGGGTGAGGCCACGGAGCAGAGCTGGACCAAGCACGGCAGTGACGCGAAATGTGGCCTATACGACCGCAATTGAAGCATATCGGCCGGTCGTCTGGGGTGCGCCATACCGCCGGGTCGCGATAATGTGGGCTGGCAGAAAAACGTCGGTTGGGCGGAACAGTCACGGGTGGATTTGGTGGGGCGTAGTCTGGACGATGAATGGAGCAGACGTTTAAGCCGGCGTTGGCCAGTTCTTGCCTCACGACGGTCTGTATGAGAGAGACGGTGGCGTGATAGCTTTCGGAGTTGGGGGAGGCTGACACGAGTGGAGCTGCGGCTTCTATTTCCCGACGGACAATACGGACAACGTCACCGGGACTTTCCGTAGAAGGCAGGCGAGGGTCTTCGCATGTGGATGTTGCAGCCGTGTTTGGAAGCCGGGCAAACTGGTGGAGAACACGGCGGCTCTTCGCTTCTTCAAAGCGCCGGCATTCAGAAATAATGTCGTGGACCGTAGATGAATTCTTGAACACAAGAAGGTGAAAGGCGTCATCTGCTATGCCCTTAATAATATGGCCAACCTTATCGGCTTCGGACATCTGCGAGTCTACCTTGCGGCACAAAGCGAGCACGTCCTGAATGTACGTGAGGTATGATTCGGTGCACGTCTGAACTCGACGTGCGAGCTCGTTTTGGGCGGCGCGTTGACTTCCCACAGGCCTGCCAAATAGCTCCCGGAGCTTTTGCTTGCATAACTCCCAGCTAGTCAGTTCTTCCTCGTGCGTCTCGTACCAGACCTTTGCGGTACCTCTGAGATAAAAAATCACGTTGGCCAGCATGAGCGTTGGATCCCATCGCATACGTACACCCACTCGTTCGTATGACTTCAGCCAGGCTTCTACGTCAATGCCATCAGTGCCAGAAAAGGTACCTGGATCTCTCGGGGGCTCCAAGATGAGGGTTGACGGTCCAGTTGGAGAAAGCACGGACGTAGTTGGAGAAGGCACGGTAGTCGGGGAAGGGTCGGCATTGTTGACTTCAGTCGCCATGGGGGAGACCACTAGGCGCCCGCTACGAAGCTCCGTTTTGCGTGAAGTGAGTACCCCGCACCTCCCACCAATGATGTTACGGGGAAATAACTTTACTTTATAAAACGAGGAATAAACTCGGTGGTGGACAAGATGGCGCCCAGTTGGCTCACAGATCTGACAACATCGTCCTCCTCTTTGTCTTCTTCGTCGTTCTCATCCTACCGTTACAATATTAGTGTGGCATTTGTTTCAAAAGGCGTACATAAGTAGGTATTTGCCTTTGGACGGGATTTTAATAAAAATGTACTCATATGTGTTACACTAATGTGATATTGTTAACTATAGTTCTTGTAGAAGTACTCAGTGTAGGCGTCAGTTTATCATTTCGGGGCGTTGGTAGTTAACGAAAAGCAGCGATAGCTGCAAAGAATTGAAATTGGGGGATCGAGTGGGAGTCGAACCCAGGCATACTACATGGCAGTCTCGTGTTCGTCTATGAAGCTAGGGCAGTGCTTGAAACTGTTGTTCTTAATAAACTGCAGGCGTCATCTAGGGTGACAAGTCGTCTTGCCGGGAGTAACGAGAGGGTAACATCGGTAACGTTACCAGATGTAACTTAGCAGGTTTGATTTGATTGTGATTACACATAGATAATGTCACCCTCGTCGATTCATTGTGTTTCATTTCATAACTCGTTCCTGTGGTTTATTTTTAATTTTTTGCCTCTTCATTTGAAGAAAAGCTCAATTTTCTCCATGTGCGCTTTGCTGTAATCGTATGCATGTCCTAATACAGTGTCGGGTCTATATGAAAGGGAATTGCTTTATTTGGTATGTTACTAACACCACTACTCATCGCTTCTATATCTTGTCTTGATTCTTAACGATCTGCCTATCACTGTCGTTTCATCCTTGCGAACACTTTGTACTAATCTTCTATATGTGTAATAAACAAAAAAAAAGTCGGGATGAATAAAGAGTTTGCCTTTTCATTAAGGAACCACCTAATGAAGCCACGGAATGTATGTGGAACATTATTTTTACTGGGATGTACAGGATATTCACGTTAAAAGAATAGGACAGAATCTGGGGAATAATTTATTGATCCCACAGAGGCATATTTTTTCATCAATGTAGCTTCCTTAGCAGTCGATAAAGGAGCGTACAGCAATTTCATAAACTGAAAAGTCTCTCTAAACGTCGGCTGCCATGGCCTCTCTCGGAGTCTGCGACAGTCGCCATGGGCTGCAGGTGTATTGTCGAAACAGTCGTTTTTCTGGCTGCTCTCAATCTTTGCGAATCGGAAAGATTATGCCGGGCTAAGAACAGGGATGATGCAGTCCGGATACAGCCCTGATGTGAACGCGGCAGGCTTCTTAAATTCCCTGAATCTTAATTGCAGCGAAAACAGCGACCATTTTCACGGTGTTACCGCCATGTAGCGGACTGTCGCGAAGTCTGAAATTTGCAATGGCACTGAAGCTTCAGGATCCGCGCAGCGACTATGACATGGGCCGGTGCCGGAGATAGTGAAACTGCCCTTCACGTAGCGACACTGACTATTGAGAGCGGCATGGAAGTTTTTGGGGCAAGTAGGTGCCCGTGAGCAAAAGCGTATGGACCATAGCAGCGCTGGTAGAAGTCTTGGTGAGCTCCGCAGTTTATGCCGCCCTAAGTACGCAGTAACTGTATGCAAACGACAATGGTCTGTAAACTTTGGCGCACAGGTGTGCCTGGAGTTTCCAGATGATTTGATATGTGGGGTTTACGTTCCCAAATCACCATACGATTATGAGAAACGCTGTAGTGGAGGACTCCGGAAATTTCGACCACCTGGGGTTCTTTAACGTGCACCCAAATCTGGGCACACGAATCTACAACATCTCCCGCCTCCATCGGAAATGCAGCCGCCACAGCCGGGATTCGATCCCGCGACCTGCGGGTCAGCAGCCGAGTACCTGAGCCACTAGACCACCGTGGCGGGGCTGGAGTTTCCAGAAAGGAGTGCTAGCACTTTCTTGCATTGACGATTTTCAGGGCCGTACTCTGGAATTTTTTTTTCCGGGGGTGTTTATGCGTAGAATGTCTACTTGGGGCGGTCGCTTTAAACACTGGTAAATACTTTAGTACCACACCAAAAATTAAAGCACGAAAATGTTCGCCGAATGTCAGAACCTCATTAACTACACATTAGTTACGCCCCTGGTGGTATTAAACTACAGTTTGTCGCTTTATCAGCGCATGCGCTGAAGCATAGCTCCCGTCGAGATGTACTCCTATATAGAGTGCGGGCGTATACGTTCGCCTATCAGCGTGACATCACACAACGTACCACGATGGCGTCATCAAATATATTCGAATGCGTACTCTCGCTACGCGGCTACGCGAAGCTGGGTGGCCTTTCTCTCTTTATAGAGGGAGAGAGGGCCCGCCAAAAAGCCACGCGCACGTGTGGTCAGGCCTGAAGGCTTCCGCCTTAAGAACATTAGGGAGAAAATGCGAACTTATAAAAAGCCATTTCCTTGACGCCGAAATGCTAGGGGCTCGTGCACAAGAAGTTTAGGTTCGCGTTAAAATGGCCCTGAAACACTTTTTTCGAGTAACCATAAAATTAATTCACTGGAAAAGCGTATTGCCTCTCAAAATGAACGCCGCGAAAATTTTAAGAATCCGTCCAGTACGAGCGGAGTTACAAAGATTTGTCACACGCTGCTATCGCATTCTCTATTCTCTCATCCCAACGAAAGCGCTGGAAGCTAAGCAGGCAGGAATGAGAGGGACAAACAAAGAAACAAAAGAGAACGTCTGGCGCGCCTTGTGACCGTCAGCACTTTTTTTTTCTTTTTCTTCGAATACGCGGCTTTCTCAGTGCGATCGCGCGCGCGCACTCAAGGACAAGTGACGGCCTCTCGTGGCTGTCTCTGTAACATTGTAGCGCGCAGTATTCAAATCAGAAAATGGCTGAAATATGGGTAATCTACTTAAAAGTGTGGCAGCTTGGGCTAGTTGGTATGGCATGACGATAGTTATAGCACGAGAACAAAACGACGACACAGAGACAAGAAGTAATCTAGATGTGATTTTTCAACGTCTTCCGTCATTTGTCGAGTGAAGAGAAATCAATTTTTAGCTGACTTTGATTGATTATTGTGAATCCCAGGCCACGTGCTATGCTATAAACGTTTGGCTCGCGTGTTCTCCGTAGCTTCTACTACCGATCGGCAGCGTTTTCTGGCCATGCTCAAAAAGTGTTGCACACGGAGGAAGGAAATGTAAGGAGAGGCCCTGACGTCACTCTTTTCAAGCCGCGATGAAGCCGGAAGTCGGCCATATTGACTAGGCAAATTCTCCTCTCTTGTTTACATATGAATGTGAAGCAGAAGGCGCGACTCCCTCTCCGGCTCGGAAAGCACGTGGGCTGCGCAGCGCGTGTGTCGTGACGATCCTAAACTAATGGAACTGGGCTCATCACTCAGAGCCAGCGGGACACCTTCAGCGAAATCGCTTCGTCCAAGTAATAACTGGGAGTAACAGCTCGCCGACAACGAAGCAACTACGAGAGAACGCGCGCTAGATGCACTGACAACAGCGAGTGCTTTGACGTCTATAATCTATCAACTGTACAGACAACACGATCGGTCATGCGCCTTCTACGGTTGCATTTTGCCACGCGGCCGACGCAGCGTCCTGCCACTGCGTCCGTGTTCCAAGTGAAACTCACCGGCGTCAGCATTCTGCGACCGTGGTGACTTTGAGCACGGTGCTAGTGACAGTTGAACGTGGTTGCTGTTACGTTGAGATTATATGCAATGCTGGTGGAGAGTGTACCAAGCGGAACAGAAAGGTGTTTTAATACGCACATGCAAGCTGTTACTATACACACACAACACGAAACTACGTATGTGCACATGGTCCTCACGGCGTCTTGCTGGGCTCAACAGCGTCGTCCGTTGTCACAAGCAGGAGCACTGATTAACCGTCACTGACCTGCAAGCCGTTCGTCGTCATTCAGCTTCGTCATGGTGCCCAACGCCATTTCGCTGAACACTAACTGCTTAATCCACGTCATCCGCCGCACGACACATGGATATGCACTTGTTCTACCCACTGTTGAAACCCCGTGATGGACAAAGGGATTTGTAAACGTTGCTAAGAGTAATGTAACAGCCAGGAGAACACTCCGTAACCAATAACGCGGCGCAGAGCACAGATATTGTCCGCCACGGCTCAGCACGAGACCTGGGGAGGCACACATTCCGCCGCCAGCTTCGGCCGCTCACTGCTAGACCAGCTCCACTGATCAACACGTAACCATAGCAACGCCGCCATTGTGCCCAGTGAATATGGCCGCCATGATGTCATTTCCGCCACATTTTTTTACGCCCTGCGCCGGCTGGGCATGCCTTCTCCTTACCTTTCCTTCCTCCGTGGTGTTGCAGAACCCCTTTCAGAGCCTGTCAACCGCCTAGAAGCCGCAGTTCAGTTGTGGGGAAATTGTGCACGAGTGTACGACGAACACGGAGCCGTGAGAATTTTTAGAAACCGTGCAGTAATAGCGGAGTTAGACGCGTTAGATTATCGAAACCGTGACGACCACTCTTCGCTTTCTCCTGCGCTTCCTTCCGCTGGTATCCACACACACGGCACTTTGCCCTCTCGTCTAGCGCCCCTCCCAATCTCGCGTGGCTTACGTCATCGCTGATGCGCTGCTTGAAATAACGTCTACTTCCGGTAGCCGCAACTCCAACCGTCGACTCCGTCAGTTCCGTGCTTGATGGCGAACTGTGGCTGCCGTAATTGTGCCGGTATGGAACCTGCATTGCGTGCATTCCGTCAAAGGATTGCCGACATGATGGACCCGTAAGGGGACACGCCGTGCCCCGCACGTGTTAAGCGCGAGACAGACGTGCGATTTTCCGAGCGATGCGGCGTCGCATAGCACGGCGTGCCGCATGCGACGTTTTGGGACACACGGGGGCGAAGAAGCTATCAGAGCCAGGCTCCACCCCCCTGCGGCGCCTCGGCATGCAGGGTCGAACGACTTGGTATCCTCCTAATGAGGCTCAAAACAAACAACATTACACAGCCACGTGCTGTCCCCCCCCAAAAAATAATTAATAAATTGCATTCGTGAACGACATGCACGTTGTAACCACGGCAACAGCTGATTATTCACGACTCCGACAGGTAGGCCTAGCATTGCGGGCGCCGGCCGTCGCCTACGCCGTTCACACGCGAGCTCATCGTCGAGCGCTTGTTTTTGACAACACTATCAAGCATAGCGCTCGTATGTAATGCGTTAGCATACATTATTACTTTATCTACGCCATCGATGTGAAGAGCAAAGGTGGAAGCGAAGCGAGCCCGCGCAGAGACGCTGGTGGCTGTGTTTACCTGCGAAATGACCTTGCATCGCTGCTCACGATCTCCGATCTCCCTAGCGGTTTCAAAACGGGCGTTGTCGTGCAGAAAAGGCACACGTCAAGCATCACTTTATTCAATGCGGAATAATATCACGTCACCAGGGAAACAAACGTACTCGACGTTTGTCACGCCGCCGCAGTCAGCGATGTCAACAATCCACGCTCGCACCGCTCGATCGACTCGCCTGGAGCCTTGGAACACGGGTGATGGGAGCGGCGACAGGGAGATGGCACCACTAGCATCGTGACGCCACTCGTATGCTCGCGCTGTGATTGGCTGCTGCCATGCGGCGGTGCGATCCTGCGACGAAAATATCTGGCCGGTTTGATGCTCACCGCACCAGCTATGCGGCGGTGCGACGCGAAGATACGTCACGAAACGTCACGAAACGTCACCACTCCGGCAGTCGCATCGTCGCACCGCACGCCGAATCGCAGAGAAAATCGCACGTTTGTCTCGAGCTTTACACGCACGCAGGCAACACGAGGAACGACAAGCAGCGCGGACAGCTGCTTGCAGACTGACCGGAAGTCGTAGGCTTTTGCTCGACAGCATATTTGACTCGGTGCTCCGGAGAAGTGGTACGGCGTGTCTCGCGGAGGGCCGAAAGGCCTGGATAGGAGGGGAGATTGTTTTTTTGGAACGAGTGGTGCGCCGGCGGCTCGTAGCGCTGCCACGTGCGGAACCTTTGATCCACGGTGCTTTGATCGCAACGGCATTCTTCACACGATGCGCGCGTTTACTTGAAATGTTTGAAAAAAAAACATTGGAAGTGGCTTACGGGCCCTTTAAGAAACACCCCATGCTCAAAACTTCCAGAGCTCCCCACTATAACACACCCTTCATAATCATAAGTTTTCGTGCCGTAAAGACCAACAATTAGTATTGCATACATCACATATACAAAACAAAGGACCATGAAGCAGGAACCCAATACGAGCTAACAAGAGAAGTAAGCATAGGAAGAAGTAATAAACGATAAAAGCCGACAATCATTGCACCGTGTACGCTGCAGCTACAATGCAGGCACGCATAGCAGGCGTGCGGTGGACGCATATCGTGGCGTTCTCTACCAGAAGTCGCATCTCTTCGAGGGGTTCATCGGATCCCCGGCCTTGCATCCGAAGGCGCGGGCGAACTCGGGCATGTTCTGCAGCGGCACGACGCAGCGCGACCTGCCGGGCCAGTAGCGGCCCCCCGGCTTACGCTTCTTGATCAGGTCGCACCACTTGAGGCAGTGCGCCACGAAGAAGGTCTGCTCGGCGCTCAGCTTCACGTCCGGCAGCGTCGCGTCCCGCTCCGCGGCCGGCAGGCTGCGGTACGCCGCGTAGGCCAACTGTATGCCCGAGTAATCGGCGAAGCCTTCGGAGTCGAAGGCGTCGGTAAGTTGCCTCGCTCTCCTTTCGGCCTGCGAGGGAGGAAAGACCCTTTATTTCACCGAGGGTTGAAAATAGCCTGTTTGGATGTGGTAAAAAAAAGCTCAAGTTCGAGCTTGGACTCGGGAAGTCTGAAGATGTCTATTCACTGGACAACGGCTCTTCCTTAGCGCTGCCACCATGCAATCGAGTCATCAAGGGGTGCCCATTCCGAACCTCAAACACCTCGCCTCCTTAGTGTCGAAGCTTGTCGAGGAAGTGGGAATGAACTGAGAGGGGGGTGCAAAATGTCCCCCATAGATTGACCTAGTAGAGAAGGGGACTCCATGATAAACACTCGCCCCCAACCCTTAATGGGGAACTCTGCGCGGGCCAATGGTTGTGCTCCAGTAACGGAATCCCGTAGCGAAGTGGCCTTGGAAATGACACGATATTTTGCACGAGCTCGCGACGAGAAGCCCACGGCACCGTGCTGTGACGTAAGGACCAAAACTAGCTTCCATGAACGTGCTAGTTTTAATAATCAATACTATCTGAGGTTTCACGTCCCGAAATCACGGTGAATATGAGAGAACGCCGTCGTGGAACGCCTCATAAATTTTCATCATTCGGTGGTCTTGAACGTGCACCGATACCACGCAGCACACGCGCCTAAACTATTGCGTCTCCACCGAAATGCGACCGCCGCGGCAGGAATCGAACCCGTGACTCTCGGGCCGGCAGCTTAGCACCCCAGCCGCAGATTCACGACATGCTATAGGGCTTGCTATGTTATGCTATGTCAGGCTTACCAGTGTATGTTCAGGTTATGTCTGGCTTACCCGTATATGTTCAGGCTATGTCAGGCTTACCAGTATATGTTCAGGCTATGTCTGGCTTACCCGTATATGTTCAGGCTATGTCTGGCTTACCCGTATATGTTCAGGCTATGTCAGGCTTACCAGTATATGTTCAGGCTATGTCAGGCTTACCAGTATACGTTCAGGCTATGTCAGGCTTACCAGTATATGTTCAGGCTATGTAAGGCTTACCAGTATATGTTCAGGCTATGTCAGACTTACCAGTACATGTTCCAGGCTTGTGAGGCCTTGGCCTTTCGTAAGACGCAAGAAAGACGAAAATTTTCGTTTTGAGTGCCTTCTTTTATCCTCCGATTCACATAGAACCGGAGTAAATAAACTTTACCGCTAAAATATTGTGCAGGCCAGAGCACCACTTTTTTTAGCAGTATGGCGCTTTATACATATGCGAATATGCAAAAATGTGGAAAAAAACGTCAGCTGCAATGTCGTGAAAGAAAGCTATGCAAGCTATGCAAGTTCGGTAAAAAACTTATTACTCCACGCGTTTCGTGCTCAAGCTCTTGTCGCTGTACATGCTCGCGCAAGCCGAGCACACGGCTCCATATGACGCGTCGCAACGAGCTGCAAAACAAGGTACCCATTGGAACGAAAACGAGAAGACGCTAACCAATCCAGCCGCATAGTAATGGCAGTAGAATGGTGTTCCTTTACTTCTAACAATGATTGATTGATTGACATGCGATGTTTAACGTCCCAAATTCATGATATAATTATGAGGACGCCGTAGTGGAGGGCTCCGGAAATTTCGACCACCTGGGGTTCCTTCACGTGCACCCAAATCTGAGCACACGGGCCTACAACATTTCCGCCTCCATCGGAAATGCAGGAGCTAATTAATGGCGTCCGCGAACAAAAAACAACGCCGTGAACAAGATGTGTAGCGGTGGACCGATTCCACCATCATCTAGAGCTTTGAGATGCATGCTACGATCCAACAGCTCAAAAGTTTGCTTATCTGTGCAGTAATTTGCAACTAAACGCGATGCGATTACATCCAGCATGAGTACGATCTTTCCTTTCCCTGGCCGGAAGGCAAGAAATAGCAGTCTTGAAGGGCGTTTGAAGGAAATTCACGCACATAAAGTAGACAATCAGAATGCATTTCGGCCGAGGATGCCAGCTGATCGGCAGCTGTCGACAGCATATCACTGCGTGTGCGGTTACACTGCCACCCACTGACAAATTCTCGTTTGTCTTTAACCATCGTTCAAACTGCTGCACTGTTCGAAAAAAGTGGCGCACAAAATTAGCTTCGAACCCATTTCGAATGCCCAGGTGAATCCCGCACTTTGTTGCAGGGCACACACTAATAATCAAAGCGAAAGCCTTGTATGTCTTATGGAACACGATAACAGACCATCTTGTGGATGGATTGATTGATATGTGAGGTTTAATATCCCAAAACCACCATATGATTATGAGAGACGCCGTAGTGGAGGGCTCCGGAAATTTCGACCACCTGGGGTTCTTTAACGTGCACCCAAATATGAGCACACGGGCCTACAACTTTTCCGCCTCCATCCGAAATGCAGCCGCCGCAGCTGGGATTTGATCCCGCAACCTGCGGGTTAGCAGCCGAGTACCTTAGCCACTAGACCATCATGGCGGGGCAGACCATCTTTTGGCGACAACACGAGTGCTACCAATACTCGCATTGCGTCAAACACCAAATATCAATTAAAGCATGTCTAATTGCGTTAAAATGGTGTCGAATGAAGGGATATAACTAAATTGGGGCGGGGGGTTGCTCCAATCCCCCCGTGCCCTAACCCTCGCACCGCCCCTGGCGGGCATCCGTGCCCTCGTGCACATAAAGTTGTGCTTCGCCACGTGGACTTGAAACATTTGACGTTATTTTGCACCACGTGACAGCTCTCACCGAATAGCGTCTCGAGAGGTGCAAGGAAAAGTTATGCGCAACTCTGCAACCTTAAAGTGACTCCACTCACCGCTTCGTACGAACTGCGGAGGCACAGCACCTTGCGTTCGTATTCCCTCATGGTCGAAGTATTGCCGAACTTGACACTGTGGGCCGTATCGTCGTACGTGATACCATCGATGTCGTAGGCGTGCATTATCTCGTGACCGATGACCTGCATGCACCACCGATGAATACGGTGAGTGACAGTGTAATTAAAGCATCGATGTCACAAAATTTTGAAAGTGAGACAGTGCATATAGATTTATGTTAAAACATACACATCTGCGAAATATGAAGGACAAGCGTAGCCTAGAACATATTAAATATCAACTTTAAAGCGCGCGCCACGCGGCTGAGCGAGATACGGAGCCCCTCACAACGCCCACATCAAAGCAGCCGCGGGTGTAAACAAACCAACGTCACAAGCTTGTGTTGGCTGTTTGCTTGGCAAGTGCCCGCGGCATTGGGTGTGCTGGCAGGGCTACAGTGTTCTAGAAGTGTTGGTAGCTGGGCGCTGACTGTCGGTGTTAGCGTTCACGTCAGTCTTGCGTGGTCACGTGTGCAGCTGCAGTGTGTTTACCTGTCCGCCGGACTGCTCCTGCCTCGCTTGGTGCTATTTGAAATCGAAACTGCTCTGGTCACTCTGAAAAGCATCTCTAAATAAACAGTCGTCAGCACTCTGGCAAATGAGGTACACGGCTGTGATGAGTGAGTCATAAGCTACTTATTAAAACAACAACAAAAACCAACGTGCAAAATTTCTGTTTCGGTGCTTCTGCAATGCAGTGCAGGTACCAAAAGCTTCAGGTAGCTTCAGAAACGCCCGCCATGAGCTAGAGAACCTGTTTGTGACAATATAATCAAGTACCTGCGTGACAGCAACGTCATGAATGTTCTTATAGAGCTGTTACGTCCCAAACTGACGATCCTTGTGCGAGATTTCCCACGTGCGCCATCGTTTACCGCTGTGGGCACACCACCTTAACGCTCAGCTGTTTTTTTTTGGTAGGGGTGAAGCTTTTTAAAGCGGTGCCCGTTCGTCCCTCGTCGTAGTACGTAGCATGTCTTACGCTTTGACCTGCAAGGTTGTGCCGGTGGGAGATTTCTCCTGTGCGTTGTTGAGCAATAGGAAATTCGCAGCGTGCGCGTTAACTGAAGCCGAATTCTCCTGTCTCTCATTCCCCCTTAGCAGCCATTGGGCATGTACATTGAGCACTATCTGAAAAGAAAGGGTTGCTACGTTATACTCGCTGGGCATAACCTCCTTGATTTTAAAAAGGTTTAGCGAGCGTTGGGCCGCAGTGCCATGAATACAGTGAACTGGTATATACCATGAACTCGAGGTGGTTAAATGTGGGAAGTAATCCCGAAGCGCAAGCCGTAAGAAAGTGTGCATGTGCCACCTCCCGTTTAGTCCTTTGAATGTCCGCTGGATGGCGGTGCTTCTATATGATGAATATATGATGATAAGATGCGAGATGGTGGTACTTGGAGTGTTGACTAGATGGACGAACAGACACACGAGACAGATGCATGGACAGACGCAGGGGTGGATGCATGGACGAACATAGGGACGGACATGCAGATGGACGTGTGGACGCACGAACAGACGCACGCATGGACGATCACACAGACGGACGCACGGACGGATGGAAGAAAGAACGAAAGGACGGACGAATGCTTTACCCCACTCTTCCATCATTCACCCCGTGGATATGCTGCCATTTTTTTCAGCGGCGACATCTTGTGACGTCGCTATCGGCGCATGGGGCAGTCCGATCATGAGCGTTAACCTGTACGCGAGAAAGTAGAGGGGAAAATCACAGCATATTCACGGCGTGAATGATGATTGGTGGGGCGAAGCGTTCGTCAGTCCGTCCGTGCTTCCGTCCGTCCGTTCGGTCTTGCTTTCGTCCGTCCATGCGTCCGTCCGTGTGTCAGACATTGCAACTGTTCTTGCGGCCGTCCCTCTGTCTGTCTGTCCGTCCGTCCGTGCGTCCGTCAGTCCGTCTATTCATCTGTATGTCCATCAATCCGTCCGTCTATCTAGTGAGCACTTCAAGCACCGCCATCTCACATCTTTTCACTATGTATTCGTCATATACAATTGCCGCCATCCAGCGGACATTCTAAGCACCGCTCTCTCGGGTATGTGCCACCGGTGGTTACAAACGATCACGGCAGGTGAACGGGTGACGCCAGAAGGAGCTTCGCCCCTGAAATCGTATGCTTTCTGATTCGCTAGCATCGTAGCGACTAAAAAAAATTACATTGAAACACGTGGTCTCATTCGTCATATTCGTCACCCACACTTGAACGTGTACTTAAACACACCGAAAGTCGTCATAAAAAGAAAGTCAACGCCTGACCTCACGTACGTTTGCGGCGTAGCTTGTATAGACTCAGCGTCGCGCTCCCCCATCATTGGTGGAGGGAGCGGCGCCGAATTTAAATGTAGGCGCATACTCATCTTTTTTTACCCTTTCATTTGCCATCACTACGGTGTTATTTCATCTATACCACCAGTGCTCACCTTTCGAAACAGCATTGATAGCATTTGTTCGACGTGTTGCACTCTCTTTGTTTTAAATTTTATTTCAAACGGCCTTTTTACAAGGCCAGTCTTTTTTTACCGTCGTATAAAAATCACCATGCTATATTGACGCTGTTGTTCACCCACTCCCTCTCTTGCTATCCCTTGAAAAGACGAAAGAGTTTCTATCTGGGGACCAGCTGATTCTCGTTACTTAAAGGTGTGCGCGTCTTGTCCCGTGCTTTTGCAGGCTTTTTCTTCGTGTAAACCTGAAAATGGCCTTTGAATGGACACTAAAGACCGAAACAATTTGTCGCATGTTAGTGAAGAACAATTTCACAATCCTGAAAACACAACTCTTACACCTACGTGACGCTTGGCAAGTGAGAAAACACGCAAGATGAAAATGCGTGCGAATACGTCACCGTGAGAATTCCGTATCAAGCACTGTGACGTAGTAAATTTTGAAGACGTCAGCGTGGTTCTACGTAGCTTGGACTCGGTGTAAAAAGAAGTACATTGTCATCTGTGGGTGTGATAGAACTAGCATACGAAGTTGGGCAAGATTTCATGGAATCGATGCCACGAAATACAAAAAGATATGTTTTGCGACCAGTTACGTCACGCGCGGAGATTTCGGCGCGATATTTAAAAGTGAACCTTCGACATTTATTTTCTCCGCTGATAATGAACTTATGACACTCAAAGATGTGTCATTAAAGCTCCAAGAGTGCAGTTTGCCAATATAAACCGAGTCATTGTTTATCTCCCTTTAAGGGTCGATAAACGGCGACGATTAAACCCTCTTTAGCGTACCTGGCCCAGGCCTCCGTAGTTCAGAGCTGCCGTCCCGTCGGGAAAGTACATGGGCGGCTGCACTATTCCGCCCAGAATCGTCATGCTGTTCTGGCCGGCGGAGTAGAAGGCGTTGGCGTGACCGGTGGTGAAGTTCTCAGTTTCGTTGTTCGAAAAAGTTTGGCTGGTCAGGTGCCTGTGCATCTCCAGGTAAGGCGTCACAAAACCAGGCCCAGCGTCCGGAAACGTCGCTGTGTGCGCAGGAGGTTAAATGCGAAAAAATAGTAGCATTACATCGTTGATAGTCGGCCGCTCTGATGTCCATTTACGTCAGGCGCTCAAATTTACGAAACTCGAGAAATGGCAGGGTTTTTTTTTTTCACGCTTAGAGTCCGCATGCAGTGTTCACTCACTGGCCAAACACACAAAATGGTTGCGTGCGCATAGACGGTTTCAAGATTGAAAGCGTTGTGCCCCCAAAAAAACTTTCGGTCACCTCATTCACGAGCTCGTAACGTCAAAACTGAAAGGACGTTTTCACGTTTTTGTCAATGGCAAGGAAAGTTTTTTATTAGTTTCTCGGATAAAAAGAATGTGCGTAATGTTAAAGGCAATCTCCTGTATATTTATGTAGCCAAAAAAACATTTATTGGAATATATTTTTCTAAATGATGGAAGGAAAGTATCGAAAATCAGAGGGCTATTTTTTAACGCTCTTCGTGCCCACCTATGCTATTCAGGCACATCGGTGAAAACAACCAGAAGTCATCAAGAGTCTGTGTTTGTAAACAGTGAAAGGGTCTATAGCTACCGTGAATTTTCCTCCAGTCATATTCGCTGTACTTGCACAATGACTACTAATGGCTCAAAAAGACTACCACGAAAGAAACAAAACACAGACGCGGACAATTAATTGTCCGCGTCCGAGTCTTTTTCCGTGTCTGTCTGGCTGTTCGCGCCAGCAACTTTTATGTCCGACAGCAAACACTACCAAGCAAAGGAGGGGGAGGGGGAGAAGAAAGACTTAAACATAGGTGCTTTTCAACAGAATGCTTCAGTCCGTACGATATTTCACTAGACGTGAAATCATTTGCGAACGGCACACGTTAAGCTGTTGAGGAGCAAAGAGAGTATCAAGGTAGCTCCTTTAGAGGAGTTGCTTATTTACACCTTGCCACAACCATTTGGGGAGTAAATGCGAAGGTGTAACCGCGCTTTAGCTGTAACTCGTCAAAGGAGAGCAACTGTTATTTTGCGCAAAAGAAAAATGAGGCTAGGTTGACTTAACTAGCCTTTCGATGTGTGAGCAGGCATTTGGTTGGCCGTACAATCGATGTGCAAGCATCACATTCAGGAACACATTTCGGAAAACTTGCAGCAAGCACATGGGATTCGAAGTCATGGCCATTCGGTCAGTCAGCAGAAACAGGCTTCTGTATGCGCCGATGCGTCGTTTGCACAAGCCGCGAACATGCTTGCAGTTACTCTGAAAAACGGGACGCTCTACTCCACAAGGAGGAAAATGCCTCTCCTTGCAGTGCCGTGTGCAATCGTTTGCGCACATTTCGTCTTTTGGAGGAGCAAAAAGCTTTTTCAGGGTAACTGCGCAGTTCCTCCGGAAAACTTTTTAGGGTGCAGTATACCGGGTGAGAATTGCGCATGCGCGTGCCCGAGAAGGAGGGCCGCACTGCGAAGAGTCAGTTTCCGTTCACTTTGAATCTATCTCATGACCGTAATGTACACCGTAGAGCGTCAACTCCAAACATGTTTCTATTCACTTTAGCGTCAGATTTGACAGCATGACATTTGTGTCGATTCAACATTTTTTTTCGCTAGCCATGCTGAAATAGTCGATGCCTAAGGTTCACAACAATTGGCGATGTCGCTTCCCGAAACTCAAGGACATAGATTGCGCGTTTCTTGTTTTTTATTTATCCTTCATAGATGGCGCCAGCTACGGCACAGACAATCGAAACACGAACTGCGAGGGCTAACGAGCGCATCGAGGCACTTTAGTGAGGGCCTCACAACAGCGCCTACAGATGGCGCCATCTTACAGCAAACGCTTGGCTTTTTGTGCTGTCACCAAGTAGCGACTCATCGCGTGGTGGACAACGCGTGGTGCTCGCTCATTTACTAATGCGTACTAACCTCCAACCGTACCAACCCCCAATCGTACCAACCTCCTATCGTTGAACGTGTGTTGTTACATAGACAATAATAGGGGCGCGCAGAACTCCCCTTCAAGGGTGACGAAGGTTCGTTTCAGCGCCGCCTCTTTATATGCCAATGCATGGGACTGACCAGAGTCCTTCAATGCTTTGGCGGACTCTGGGCTGACTTTACGCCCCTCCCCTACACCACGTTGCAGCACCCCTCATTTCCTATTATGCCAACTAAGGGCAGCCATTCCCCCACCTTCCTTCTCGTGTGCACGCTATGTGGACAATGGTGGCTAATTAATTTGTGTGTAACCACTTCTTTTTTTTCAGGGGTGAAGTTCCCTAAGGCTTGAGTCGTGCGTCCCCGATGTATGTAGTAGTAGTAGTAGTAGGTAGCCACGTCAAGTTTAGTCCTTGGAATGTCCGCTGGATGGTGGTTCTTGTATATGATTGCTATATGGCGGTAATTGGAGTGTTCACTAGATGGACGGATGGATGGACAGACAGACATACGGACAGAAAGACAGATGAGGTCAAGGATAGATGAACGGACAGACGGACGGACGGATGCACGTACAGATTAAAGCACGGACGGATGGACGTATGCACGGACGAAAGTCCGGACGCACGGGTAGACGAACACACAGACGGACGGATGAACGCATGCACTGACGAACGCACGGATGGACGCACGCACGCATGGACGGGCACACGGGCAGACGGACGCATGAACGAACCGACGAATGGACGTACAGACGAATGAGCGCATGGACGGACGCATGGATGGATAGAAGCAAGAACAAACGGACGAACGGAAGCACGGACGGACAGACGCATGGACTGACTGACGGGCGCTTCGCCGCACTCATCATTACTAGCTCCGTGGATATGCTGTGATTTTTCATTCATTGAATTATTGATACAGCTTTCAGTACTTTTTGACTGAAAGCTTGCTGGGCAGAAAATTCGTAGCACGTATTTGGAGGGCTCCCTACCTGACCTTTGCTATACTTCGATGCAGTTTGGATAAAGGACGAAATTGAAATGTAATTCACTGTTTGCAGTACATTTTATAGAGTAAGTTCCAAAGTAAAACTACCGTGTGAAGCGGAATAACCGTGCAATAAAACCAGATTAAGTATGGAAGTTTTTCAGGATTGCTCAAAGTAAATGTGCTACGCAGTGCTTTGGCTTCATTGGCACAACCGTCTGCGGGCGAGTTCGTGCGTAAAACACCCGTTGGTTGCTAGCACTGCTATTCAGCACTACACGGGACGGCTTCCTGCTCTCCCATAGTTGACTACATCGTACTCTAAATCGTGAACAACTTTTTTAAACACACAAAACACGGAATGGCTTCACGCTCTCCCATAGTAGAGTACCAAGTACTCTAAATCGTTAACCAGTTTTCTAAACACAAACAGGGCTTCGTGAAATGTGAGGCCCACGGGACGACTTTAAGCTTTCCCATGTTAGAGAACCAAGTATGATCGTTAACTAAGTACTTCTTAACAAACGCATCTGTAGGCTATCTGAAACAGTTCATTGCTCTCCCATAGTACAGTACACCGTGCGCTTAAGCGTCGAACATTCGTTGTAAACACTCGTGGTGTGTGTGTTCAGTACGAGCCATGATTCGCTGTAAAGACACCGCGTCCAATTCTTTGTGACGTACTGTAGTCGAAATTAACTTTTTCTAAACACATTTTTTTTTCACTTTCGTTTTGAGTTGTCGAGGCCAGGGTGTTGGTTGATGCCATTGATCACAAAGGGTGAGACCATAAATGCTAATTCTAGGCTAGCCGATACTACGGTACTCCTTCGCCATAGCGGAAGACTAGACAGCTACTCCTTCGCCATAGCGGAATAGTAGACAGCTACTCCTTCACCATAGCGGAATACTAGACAGCTACAGCGGAATACTAGACCGCTACTTCTTCGCCATAGCGGACTAGACAGCTACTCCTTCGCCATAGCGGAATACTGGACAGCTACTCCTTTGCCATAGCGGAATACTAGAAAGCTACTGCTTCGCCATAGCGGAATACTAGACAGCTACTCCTTCGCCATAGCGGAATACTAGACAGCTACTCCTTCGCCATAGCGGAATACTGGACAGCTACTCCTTTGCCATAGCGGAATACTAGACAGCTACTCCTTCGCATTAGCGATATACTAGACAGCTACTCTTTCGTTACAGCGGAATACTAGACAGCTACTCCTTCGCCATAGCGGAATACTAGACAGCTACAGCGGAATACTAGACCGCTACTTCTTCGCCATAGAGGACTAGACAGCTACTCCTTCGCCATAGCGGAACACTAGACATCAACTCCTTCACCTTAGCGGAATAATAGACAGCTACTCCGCCATAGCGGAATACTATACAGCTACTCTTCGCCATAGCAGAATACTTGACAAACAAAAGCGCTCTTTCACAGTGAAAGCTGTTATGAGTTCACAACAAGGCCGCATGCGCCGTAATTTTCTGCCGCCGGCGCCACCGGTGTCCGTAACCAAGAGTGTTTTAAAAAAGGCTCCGAAAGTGTTTAAAAGGATATAAAAATGACTCTGAAAGGCCGATCTGTTTATTTATTTATTTATTTATGACATTTATTTATTAGTGAGTGACAGTTTAGCTGTCACTGTGCAACACGTTGCGCGCCGGTCGGCGTTTTTTTTTTATACTCCACCCAAAACCATCAAAAACGTCGGGTTTCTGAATATGATTTTCCGTTGGAGTTTTGCTAGTTGCCTCATTCGTAGCCCAACCAGGCAGACTTCTGCCGGATGTTCACTTCTTAATCACAATAAAGGCCTATAAAAATGTAGAGAGATCACCAATAGAAAAACACGGACAACCCTGACGAGGAGGGGCATCACAGCCTCGCTGTTTCGACAGCTTTCACGAAGTGGCTGCATGTTTTTTTTTGTTTTTTTTTGTACGAACGAATGTTCATGCATAAATGTAGGCTTTAAGCGTCAGCTGTTGGATGTCTCCAATGGAATGCGAGGTCGCCCAATGAACCAAACTCTGGGCTGCATCACACTATCATCAGGTGGGTGACATAGTTCTACAACGACCCTTACCATAAAACTTCTCCAACTCGGTGGTGTTTTCGAGGTGCTTGGGATAACCCATGACGAGCCTCATGCTCCTAGCCTTCTTCAGGGTCACGTTCTGCACTGGAGGCACGATCCATGGCGTGTGGGTCATCTTGTACTGCAGGGCTTTGATCATGTTCAGCGCCAACGTCGTGGCGGCTTGGAAGGCTCTCCGCGGAGTGTCTGCAAGAAGGTACGCGCCACAGTGAATTAGGCACTGAGAACGTCACAACCACCGAATATCGTAATCTGATCCAACCAGAAAAATAATATGGCATAGCTTAGCGGCGCAGTGCTGAGTCACAGTGGAGTTTTTGACACTGGGGATTGATTCGTTATCACTCATTACCAGCTGGATATCGATTAGCTATTGATCAATACTGAATGCGGTTCCAGCATCTAGTGAGTTTAGGCATACATACTGCGTCATTTAGTATTTTTATTGGGTATCGATTGCTTCGCAGCAGCTTATGCGGGAGTTCAATCTGGTGTGCGGCGTGACCTGTTCTTGTTCTACCTGTTCTTCGTTCTTGGACCCTTCCTTGCGCATGCGCGACAGCTGGCCCAAGCACTGCCAGAATGCGCCCACGCACGAGCGCGTTCGGACAGCATAAGGGGCTGCTTAAGGGACTGTGGCCTTTTCCCCTTATAGTGTATCTCAGTAGTCACGTGGTGACAGGGGCCTCGCCAAGGGGTAGGCACACCGGGCCCGTGCCGCCCACCCCCCCAAATTAGTTTTCACCATCGCATAGAGAGCAAATACGTTACGCCATATCCACAAAGTGGATGATGATGAAGGAGCTTGCTCTATCTGTTCATCCGCCTGTCTGTTCATTCACCTCAGTGGCGGCGCGTCATCTAGAACGTGTCAATGAAATCAACCGAGCTCACAGCTGCGCCTCTAGTTGAAGCGACGAGAACTAGCTTGGCTACAACGGCGGTGTGGATGGACAAGATTCGAGCGTAAGGAGCAAGCTCTTTAAGAAGGTCATTTCAAGGGGTACCCTCCCGATATAAAGGAGGAGCAAGTCTGCGAACGGCCATGACCTGTAGCATGCAATCCTATATACTCAACATGGCAGCTCAATTCTTCCCTACTTTTCCTTCATGCTACTTTTCCTTCATTCACCGACAGCAACATCTAAGTACGGCATTGTAAATGGGCGGAATGGTAAAGAAAGAAAAAAGAAGACAACCGCCCTTTTGTAGCACGAAGCCACAAGGAAGTCCGCACGGATTTCCCAGGGTAGTTGTCTTCTGTACCTTTCTTAATGTTTCAGTACACATCGTCCACGTGCAATATACATACGTCTTTACGTACACGTGCTCACGTAGCGGCTGCTGACGGCTGCGTCCAGTACACCCGAGACGGTCTTCATGCAGAAATCCTCGACGGGTGCCTCCTGAAGCCTCTTCATGGCGACGGCGCTGGTGTAGACCACCAGCTTTCGCAGCACGGTCCACGCCAGCAGCAGACGCGTGTCCTCCCGGTTGAAGCGGCTGGTGTCCGTCAAGAACACCACAACGGACGTCGCGTTGTCCCACAGTATCACCTCATCACTGCCGACGTAGAAGTTGTTCGTGAACTTCTGGTACAGTCGAAACCAGTCCGCTGCAGCGGGAAGGCACGTGGTTATTAACATATATTAACGTCCCAAATTCGAAATATTTTTAGGGTCGACGAAGGCGTGTGGCATGCTTCTCCTGTATGTAGTAGGTACTATAGTAACTGTATATGCTCCCTAGGTAGTACACAGTAACTCTTGTAGCCAACTCCCGTTTTAGTCCTTGGAATGTCTGCTGGATGGCTGTACTTGCATACGATGAACATATGATTAAAGGATGCAAGATGGCGGTACTTGGAGTGTTCACTAGATAGAAGGACGGACCGACATAGAGACAGATGGACAGTGGACAGACAGACAGACGGACAGTGGACAGACAGACAGAAAACGGACAGACATACAGACAGAAAGACGGGATGGACGGACGGATATGCGGGCATGCAGACAGACAGACAGACAGACAGACAGACAGACAGACAGACAGACAGACAGACAGACAGACAGACAGACAGACAGACAGACAGACAGACAGACAGACGGACGGCGGACGGACGGACGGACAGACGGACGGGCTCTAAATGAAAACACGCGTGTCGAGAGCTCTAAAAAAGTCTCGTAGTTCTTGAGAATACATTCAATATACTATTTTAGATTCCCCGCTCCAGTGGTCTAGTGACTAAGGTACTCGGCTGCTGACCAGCAGGTCGCGGGACAAGTTCCGGCTGCTGCGGCTGCAATTTCGATAGAGCCGAGAATGGCGTAGGCCCGTGTGCTCAGAGGTGGGTGAACACAAGAGAACCCCAGGTGGTCGAAATTTCCCGATGCTTCCCGCTATGGCGTCTCTCATAATCATATCATTGTTTTGGGACGTTAAGACCCAACGGTTATGATAACTGTTAGTACAAATGTTTGCATTACTCTTTGTAAATCACTGCACCATTGAATCGGTGCGATATATAGGGTTGGGCGCACACGTCTTTTCAATTTCCCTCGCTTTTCTGACATGTGTTGAAGCGTATTCGTTCGTGTTTTCACAAACAGTTTGTTGTATAGTTTGTTGTATAGGAGCAACCACGAACAATCCCCTATAAAATAACTGCAAAACAGAATGGCTAACACTGCGCGTGCAAGAAATGAGTGCTTAATCCAAGCTCTTACATAATGTCCCGGGCCAGCGCAGGGGAAGGGAGGGTGGGGGGCTAAGGAGGCTGTTGCTGATGACAATGAAGAATTATGACTTCTTGCTGTGTGTTTTTGCCTGCTCTTTTTTGTGCAGTTTCGCGAAGATGAAGTCGTACCACCAAGGTCGATACCATACACTCTTAATGATAACTGTTGCTGTGTATTCCGTACCTTTGGTTACGTGAGGTTCCGTGTACGTTCCAAGGTTGCTTATTTGTACGCCTTTGCCCGAGACCTTGTCATTCGCCCGTACGAGTTCCAGGAAGGCCCCGACTGGATGGAACCAAGGAAACGAAAAAGTCTAACTCGTCGAGCTCACTGGAACTGCAAGTAAAAGTTCAGTTTCGCAGATTTCGGTAAGCCAATATGGCAGAAATGCCAAATAAAAAATGTCGCCGAGCCTTCACGGAACATGCTGTACGTGCACAGCCAAAGCTGAAAGAGTATTTATTCTGAAGCCCGGTGTATACTTTCTTGGAACAACTAATGATAATAAACACGCATGGTAACGACTACACCATAAGTCATGTTTGCGAAATAGGGCAAGACCCGTCTACATGCCAATAATCGTGCTTATGTGAAGAAGTGAGGTAACCGCTACGCAATATTGCACACCATAGGTGGAAAGTGATCACATTTCCTGGCGGCATGGGTTGCCGTAAATTGGTCATCCACATCATTCTCTTAAATATATATATATATATATATATATATATATATATATATATATATATATATATATATATATATATATATATATATGTGGTCCAGTAGATCATCCGTGAGCGGTCACAAACGTGGTTTATTTCGACGTTTCGGCCTAGAGTCTGGCCTGATCCTGATGAAGGACCAGACTCTAGGCCGAAACGTCGAAATAAACAACGTTGTGACCGCTCGCGGTGGATCTACTGGACTATATGCAACGCTACAGCCACTCAATCACCATGCCTGTCTATATATATATATATATATATATATATATATATATATATATATATATATATATATATATATATATATAAAGTGAGAGAGAGAAAAAGACTTATCGAGAGTGCTAAGTAGCCCTTAACAAAAGTCTGTTACAGACAAGAACTTCAATTTCCTTGATGCGTGCATCTCGAACTTATTTTGCACAACAGCCGTGAAGATGCTGCAAATTTCGTAATCTTGCAACTTCCGTTCTCAATGCGACCACGGCACCAGGCTCCCTACTAGTTGTCACTGGTGCATGATCTGAATGTTTTTTTTTTTTAAGCTGGGAATGTAAAGGACCAGGCACGAACAATCCCCTATAAAGTAACTGCAAAACAGGATGGCTAACAGTGCGTTGGCAAAAAATGAGTGCTTAAAACTGCAAAACAGGATGGCTAACAGTGCGTTGGCAAAAAATGAGTGCTTAAGCCAAGCTCTTAAATAATATCCCAGGCCAGCGCAAGGTGAGGGGGGAGGGGGCTCTGCGTGTTCATGAAGGCTTACTCTCCGCCTATGATGAGTACAACGTTATCCTGGCTGAGGACGATGAAAAATTATTACTGAGCCCTCTGTAGTGGGTTGGCATGCGTTAAGCGACCTACTCGTTGCTTTACGCCACCGCTCCTGCAGTGCATGCCAGTATATTGTATATTGCTTTATATGTTTAGCTGCGTTAGCCCGTGAGACCTGAATTCACAATCTTTTGTGGCTGCAATTGGATTATTTTCGGTGGTTTGATTCGCGTGCTGCGCGCTACAACGGCTGCACGGAGCATGCAATGAGACAAATTTCATGTTTTGAAAGATGACGTCAGGCCACGACAGAAGTGTGTGTGACAGTCAGAGATGTGAGAGAGAGTGGTAGCAACCGTACTTTTTTTTTTCGTCAGTGTTATTTCGGAATTTCTTTGAGTATAACTTGTGGTAGTTGAGCAATGTTCTATTGCGTCATAGCAAACAGCGTGGACGATAGGTCATTGGGTGGCAGCAAAGCGTCGCATAACGTGTGCTCAATCCCCTTGCCTGGGCGATCGCCTCCTGCGGCGACAGATTGGATAAAACTTCATTCCCTGGCAAACCGCTTAAAGATATAGCGGTATACATAGCCGGCCTCTTGCCAATAGCGATGACCGTCTTTCAGGTATCCAACATCAACGAGACCAGTAGCCAAGCTTGTATAACCGCATGCTGTGCACAGCTCGCATTCTACAACTTCCACGGCCAGAACTCGCACGCGGCACGCATCGCAGTCAACTGAGCCACCAGGATTTCCATATTCCTTTCAATATGCGATATACCATCCCGAACGTCAACGTAAATCAGAAGCGTGGCAGCTTGGGCTAGTTGGTATGACATGACGATAGTTAAAGCGCGAGAACAGAACGACGACACAGAGACAAGTCCTTCGTGTCCTTCTTGTCTTAAAGTCGTCGTTTCGTTCTCGCGCTATAACTATTGTCGTGAATCAGAAGCAGTGGTGCTAAGCTCAGCTTCTTATATGAGCGTATAGACCCTTTTACTGAAGGCTCCCTGGGCAACGCCATAAGCTCCTCTGGGCTGTTGTCATCTTGTGTGAGCCCCCCCCCCCCCCACCAAAAAAAAAATTCAGGGCCGAAGCTGTGACGTCAGCTTTTCTACTTCCGTGCAACAGCTTAGAACGGTGGGGATCCTCCTCTCCTGTGAAAAAAAAAACGTCCATAGGCCTCTGCCGCTATTGGTGAAAGTCAATTGGTGATCGACCAGCCGGTAATTGAACTGTACAAAAAAAAACAAGATAATACGCTGCAATACGCACATTCTTTCTCGGCTGCAATTATGCGCGTGGTGAGGTTCGCAAAGTTCAGCTTCGGGTCGTAAAACTTCAGGTACTTCTCGTAGTGCTTGTCCAAGCCGCCAGTTTTAGAGTGAGACTGGTGCGTCTCCTTTATCCACTTCTCGTCCTCTCATGTATCTGCATCTGCGACAGCACCATCGTGTCAACAAACTAGGAAGAATAAGAAAATAACAAGGTACTGAGAGATGATATAGACTCCAACCAAAAGTTTTGAAGAAACCCGACGTTTCGGAACCGACTTGGTTACTTCCTCAGGGGTGACTGCGTATAGGCTACGTAGCAGCAGCGTCTTCAAAGCACTGGAGCGGTGCTAATGTCCCTCTATCTCTCTCTCTCTCGTCTCTCGTTGTGCCGTGGAGCGCAGTTCATGTGTGTACACTGGGGAAGGGTTCCGAAGAGCGGTTGATGTTACGGGCTGTTCTCTGTATGTGGTCACGACTCGAGTAACAACCTTCTCCTCCTGTTCGGCTTGCTTTCAAGGATGGCCGTCGCTTCGAAATTTATCTGGTGGTCCAATGTCTCAGCATGTTCGGCAACTATACACACACCAACCACACACACACACACACACACACATATATATATATATATATATATATATATATATATATATATATATATATATATATATATATATATATATATATATATTAGGAAACAATAGAAATTGGTTTAGATCGAACTGAAAGGGCTGTCAGTGAAAATGTCGGAGATAGTTTTAAATATTTTTCATGGTTTCACCTGGATACCCAGACTTTTCTTCAGTATTTCCGTATGAGCTCTCTATATTTCCGTATGAGCTATCCGTATTTCCGTATGAGCTATCCGTATTTCTGTATCAGATATCCGTATTTCTGTATGAGCTATCAGTTTTGCAGCGGACGTGACGCGTACGTCACTTCCGTCATGGAACTGACGTCAATAGGTTCATTTTTACGGCGCTTGGCGTACTTCGAGATAAAACACTTCTGTGCTCAACGTTAACCGCAATTCACAGCATATAGCGCTGATTCAACGTCTCAATTGAAATTTAACTCAATCGTACTGTCTGCAATCAAAATCACCGCTTACCTCTAGCTCTTTTTTTGGCTGGTACGCTGTCCTTATGACGCCGAAACAGACCAGGCACGGAAAACCGAATTCCATGGACAACTGCATCATCGCCTCTAAGGCAGAGAACTTGGGTCGGGCGCCATGCTGGACATGTCGAGACGAGCTGGCCGAAGGAAGGACCGAAGTGCCGCGGCCTGCACCAGCGTTGCATACGCAGAATGTTGTATTTCCAAGACGTATGAGAACACTGAAATTAAGATGCAGGAGCACTCATTCCTATTAGTGAAATAGGGAAAACGAGGCTTAACCATTTTATTTTATTTATTTATTTGGAGCATTACACGGAGTGCCACTTAGGCATTATTTCAGCGGGCACAGTCCTTCATAGAATAAATCAGTCCCCTTTCGGCCAACTAAATGGACTGGTAGTGACTCGTGTAAAAAGAAAGAATGTTGAAACAGACCACTTCTGGGGTTGTATGGTCTACTTTAAATTTGCGGTTATGACGAGAGGATTGATAGTGTGCTTGTTTTCAAATATTCTGAAGGATTAATTCCTATTTTCTTACTCTAGATTTGAATTCAATACTTTCAGTTTCAGACTGCGTCTTCGCTTTTTCAAGGATTGTCAATCAAGGTATGTCTTCATACATCGGAAGCTTGCAGTTCAGTCGTATTTAGCCAAAACGAATCTTGCCACGATCGACTGAATGTGCTGAAGTGCACGAAAATGTACTTAGCGAAACGGATCCCACACAGTGACAGGCACATTGCAATGTCAGTCTTACTAAGAGTCTGTGTGCCTGACAACGTTTATCAATGAGGCGTCGTTTTGTATTTTTCATCATGGTCACAAAATGCTGCCCATCCCTAGTCGAAGCCCCCGAGAACACGCGAGCCAAACGCTATAGCGCAGCACATGGCCTGGAATTCGCGATTGATTCTTAAAAACAGCCTAAAATCACACTCTTCTCTCGTTCATCGAAGCTATGCGCTCGAAAATCTTCGCGTCACAAGACCGTGTATCGCGCCGTTCACTGATTTGTGCAAGGCATGCTGTGGAGTTACTGGGGCCGGCCGCCAGGAGGCCACGAGTGCGCACTTGATTGTACCGATAAATACGCGCATTCGAAGGACAAAAAGAGAGAGCAACAGAGGGAGAGGAAAGTGCGCAAAATATCGTGGTGCGTATCGTGGACCTTCTTCCGATAGTGTAGAGCCGAGCTTCCAACTAGACACGCAGAAGTTGCGTCTTTTCATTTCCTCAACCTTTCTCTCTTGCGCAGTGCCATTCCTCCCTGCTTAGCTTCCAGCACTTCCGTTGGGATGAGAGAATGCAGTGTCAGAGTGGGATGAATCTTTGTAACTGCACTCGTACTGGATGGATTCTAAAAAATTTTTGCGGTGGTCAATTCGTGAGGCGATGAGCTTCTTTGGTGAATTCATTCCATCGCTACTTCACAAAGTGTTGCGAGACCCCTTTAAGGAAGGGGAGGGCAAAGGAAGGTAAAGAAACAAACACACACCTCGCTACCAGTTGCGTTGTTTGCGAGTTGTATGCAAGCTTGGAACAGACCGGCTGCTTTCTCCAAGGCGTTCTGATTCCTCGGAGGTACGCGGATGGTGAAGAGCAGGGACTTGCTGGCACTCTTCAAGAACTCCTCGGCCTGCAGGTGAGGACGGGAACGGTCAATATCGGTATGTCGATAATAGCGTATATCCATATTCGACTACAACTTATAAGGAACAGTAAGGAGAAACAATGATATGGTTTACATTGACAGACTGCACTCTGAGAACTATATTGCTGAAGTTTCTCTATTATAGGTTCATCATTAGGGGATCAAAGCAATGCTAATGCTTCATTTTTTAAAGTTTCTTGCTGAAGTCTTCTCGCGTGCAGTCGAAAATTTCAAAATGTATTTTTCGTACTTTCGCGACATTGGCTGAAACAAATTTTCTGAAACTTAGTATTCTCTGACTAAGGCACGCACAGACGACAATTTACTTTATTTTTATCATTTAGGAGCTACGTAGCACCCAGTAGTCTCCTTCAAGATCTCTGACGTCATGGTGTTTAGTGAAGGAATCTCAAAGTAGAATTTCAACCCAAATTTTTCTTTGCTCTTTTTCTGGCTTGCCAAGTGTCGTGTCGTGGTACAGGTGACGTTTTCAGGATCTTGAAATTGCACTTTACTAGTACGGGCAAAAGCGTTCTGATATTTGGTGTCCCTTAACAGAAAAACTAGAAAAAGAACGTTTTTTTCTCGTTTCGGTAGATTACTATTTCACGATAGCAAAAAAAACAGATCCCACGTACAGTGGGAATCGATGATATAAGAAGCACGAATGAGAAACGTTGATATGTCACTTTAAAATCATCACAACGTTATAAGGTGGAGGTAAATGATGCCGCACATGACTTCCGCGTCATGATTATCATGTTTGGATGTGTCGTTTACCTTCGTCATCCATTCACGTCACGTGATACCAAATTTAGTATACGTGGAGCTAGCGACATGGCCGCGAGCACGCTATGAGCGTGGTATGTTGTCATGTTCTTGCATGACACGCGTGTCAGGATTATCATGTTTGCACCAGTCATATTTTGTCATCCGTTGACGTCACGTAACACCAAATTTGGTATATGTGGAGCTAGCAAAACGGCTGGCAGCGCATCATGCAGGGCCCAATATACTCCAATGTAACGTTGACGCGCGCGCACGCTGGGCACAGCGACGCTACGTTAGCAAAACGCGGGCACTCTATAATCTGACGCCAGGCACGACCCGCGTCCGTCGGCGCGGCTCGACGGCAACCGGCGCGAAATGCGACGTGCTGCATTGCGCGCCGATGCGTTACCCAGACAACACTGCGTCTCCTCCTTTTCGCGACAAAAGATGCCGGACGCGCTGAAACGCGCATGCGTCAAAGCAACGCAGCGCGGCACGCGCCTGCGAGTATATGCCAGGTCCAGCACCTGCCCCCCCCCCCTCCCACACACACACACACACAGAGCGAGAGAGAGAGAGATTTGAATACGTGACTGGGACTTCACGGAAAATTGTTGCCAGGGAGCTCATTTTGCGGTCGACCTATCGAAGCACGCGAATTTCAACTGCATGCGAAAGTGAACTATAGGACAGTCAGAAGGACTCTGCATGCAGGCAGGGGTGGATTTAACTGAATGCAGGAACAGCGCAACCAATAAGTAGTTACTTCGTAACTACGGAAGCGAAAAAACAAGGACAGAAAAGAGGTAGGGGTGGATTTAACCAGTCATTTTAGGGCGGATGAAAGAGGTGTCTCATTTTACCAGGATCTCCGAACCGCAACGAGGAGGCGGATGCCGCGGCCCGTGGTCTCGCCACGTGCCGGACCGCGGCCGCGCCCGCCTCCGAAGACGCGACGGCGACCGAAGAAGAAGGCGAGGAGCAGCTGCTCGATTACGGCGACATCCTCGCGTGGTACAGGGAGCAACGACGTGGCTTCCCGCCTCCGCACAAGGATCTTACCCGGTGGGAGGCGGTGAGGTTGCGCCAGCTCCAAACCGAGACTGTGCTGACCCCATCGCTAGCGCGACACGTGTGCCCCGAACTCTACGTGAGTGAAATGTGCAGTGTGTGCGCGAGCGCGAGAGCCACCCTGGCTCACATACTCTGGGGATGTGACGCAGACAGCGCGGACGGTCCGGTGTTACCGCCGCAAGTAGAACAGCGTGTGGGGTCTACGGACCCAGAAGACCAGCGAAGGGCCGTCCGGCAGCTCGAGGTCGCACTGGCGCTGCAAAGGCGAAAGGGGGACACCCTCAGTAACCCGAGCGGCGCCGGGGCACGAAGGCCTTGAGGTCTAGGCCCGCGTGACATTAGGACTTCTAGTGTAACGTGAGATAGGGTGAACCCCACGCCCTGCGCGGCCGGAGGGAATCCCGCATGCTGGAACCCAATAAAGTTTATTCTCTCTCTCTCTCATTTGTGAAAACATTTCTCATATATTGACACGCTTAGCGACCTGCGTTCTAAACTGTCAGTAGAGCACCCATGCCAGGCTGTACAGCCGTTAGCCTCTGCTCCTTAACCTGTAAGATTTCAGGACAAGTAAACTTCAATTCAAACCTGGAGAGGAGGTAGTCCTGACATTTATCTTTAGTAGTATTACTATCATCACAAAAACCCCGTCAGAAACGGCATAAAATAAATAAGTGCAAAAAATTATCCCACTAATTTGTCCTAATTTGTGATTAGAGGTGGACGACAGCGAGGGGGGAGAGGGGGCGCAAACACTGGCTTTGAGGAGGAGGTGGATATGTTTGGCCACAAATATCGTTTTAGCCGTATTAACGTACTGCAGTCTGCGCTCGCATGTGCAATAACTTAACTTCGCAATACCCGAAACATAAGCTTGCGCATGGGGAGAGGCGGGGGACGAATGTTACCTTAAATGACCTAAGAAAGGGGCGAAAAGTCAGCCTCATACTGTATATGGTTGAATCCTGGGCAGGTTGGTTTAGCCTAGCTGGTTTGTGCAGCGCAACGAATCAACGCAACATACAAGAGAAAGTTAATGCAGAACATAACACTCCATTGTGTGCGAACCTTTCCTGTGTGTTCCTTCGATCTGATGCGCTAATCTAGCTACAGTGGCCGAAATTTCCGGAGTCCTTCACTACGGCGTCTATTGTATAATCATGTGATGATTCTGGGACGTTAAACAACAACTGCTATTGTTATGGTACCTACAGACAGTTATGCCCCACACTTTTACGCAGTCGGAACTTCCCCCTGACCGTCCAAGATGCAGGATTATACGTTCGCACAGGTTCTCGACACTAATGGCTGCCGAAGGCGCCTGATGTGCATCTCAAGAAACTCCCGAGTGCCAACCGACAACAGAAAAAACACTGAGAGAACGACATCAGCGCTACTATCAACTGAAAGCTATATTAAGCAAGATCACACATATATAGCCGACACAAGTCACCGGTGGCACCTAGGACGGGGCATACTACAGTGCAATACAGGCACTATCACACCGTATCTACTTGCCATCTTCTTTCTTTCAGGTGAGACCACTTCTTTCCTGGTGATCGTAAATGACGGTAGCAAAGAAAGAGGCAAAAGAAGGAGGGTAGCAAGTCGATACGATGTGATAGTACCAGCTATTGCACCTAGTGCGGTGTGTATGGGCAACGGGTGAGTGGTGTCCCTCACCCCCCTTTTCGCTCTTGTGCCACGGCTCGAGGAACAGCATGCAGAACGCGAGACATGATCAGGATGGGAAAGTCTGGCACTAGTGCTCGCTTACGGTCGAGAGGACGTTTGTGTAGGGCCCAACGAAGTGGCTGCACACGAACCCGAAGAAGTCTGCGCACGGCGATATCGTCCACGTGAGCGTCACGTTCAAGTACTCCGACGCCAGCCGCGGTCCACCGGGGTAGAAGGTCGCTCGCGGTACCGTAGGTTGCGGAACAGGCGTCGTCGGTACCGTGGACCTCGTGGTTATTACCGCAGGTCTTGTAGGTGCCGTGGGCCGCGTCGATGACGTGGTAGATACCATGGGCCGCGTCGGTGGCGTAGGCCTGATGGGTACCGTGGGTTTAGTCGTTGGTGTAGACACCGTCGGTACAGTGGGCACTGGGGAACGAGACGTCGCCGGTGCGGGCGTGGTTGCCGACAATGGCGGCGGCACAGTCGTGAGGGATTGCGTAGAGCTCGTGGCGACCGGTGACTTGGAGCTTCCTTCCGTTGTCTGGTGAACGAAATGCAAACGGGCACGTTAATAGCTGCACATCTTTTGTATATAGACAAATTGATCGTCAATACTTCAATTGACACGAGCGCTCTGTTAGGATGGCTGTATGCGCAAATCTGATTTAACAGTGAACAGGAGCGGGATAACAATGACAAAGAGAATCGCACAGAACAGGAGTAAAGCACGCGCTGGCGTTCCGTTTATATATACACACTCCGAAATCAACAAAACCTAGATTCATGCACGCTATCAGTTAGCGGCAAATCGGCCTACTAGATAGTGGTCAACGTATCACTATAGGAACGCAATGTACACCGCTTTATCGCATTTGTTGGAGCCTGAGCAGGCATGGATGTATGCACCATAGGGTTTCCTATTATATACACTAGAGGGAACTCTGGCGCTAGTGTCTATGGGAGCTGCAACGCACGGCGCTTCAGCGAGCATGGGAATGATGGATAGTACACAAATTTGTCTAATATTCGTACTTCTGGCCTGCTTTTGGCTCCGTGTCTGTTCGTGTGGCTTGGAGCTGTTTTCTTACGAAACAAGTATTAGCAAATGTTCAGCGGTTGCGCTTCTCCATTTTATTTTTTAGATTTACTTTCCAAATCGGCTGACGAAGTTCAAAAAGGTTCAATCTTTCTTTCAAAACAAAACCGAAACACAACAATAAACGAAGCCGCAAGTACGATTCGCATTCCGCAAGTACGAAGACTAGGCAAATGTGTGTACTACCCGTCATTTCCATGGTTGCTGAACGATCGCAGCGCCAGAGTCCCCTCTAGTTAACTTTAGGAAACTCTATGGTCTACAGGGGATCAACTGCTACCATAGTTCTTCATAAAGAAAGCAACAGAATACCAATCAAGAAGGGTGTAAGGCAGGGGGACACAATTTCCCCAATGCTATTTACCACGTGCTTACAGGAAGTTTACAGAAGCCTAGAATGGGAACAGTTAGGGATAAGAGTTAGTGGAGAATACCTTAGGAACCTGCGCTTCGCCGATGACATTGCATTGCTGAGTAACTCAGGGGACGAATTGCAACTCATGATTAAAGAGTTAGACAAGGAGAGCAGAAAGGTGGGTCTTAAAATTAATCTTCAGAAAACGAAAGTAATGTACAACAACCTCGGAAAGGAGCAGCGCTTCGAGATAGGTAATAGTGCACTTGAAGTTGTAAAAGACTATGTCTACTTAGGGCAGGTAATAACCGCAGAGCCGAACCACGAGATTGAAGTAACTAGAAGAATAAGAATGGGGTGGAGCACATTCGGCAAGCACTGCCAAATTATGACAGGTAGATTGCCACTATCCCTCAAGAGGAAGGTATATAACAGCTGTATCTTGCCGGTGCTTAGCTACGGAGCAGAAGCCTGGAGACTTACAAAGAGGGTTCAGATTAAATTGAGGACGACGCAGCGAGCAATGGAAAGAAAAATGGTAGGTGTAACCTTGAGAGACAAGAAGAGAGCAGAGTGGATTAGGGGACAAACGGGGGTTAAGGATATCATAGTTCAAATAAAGAAGAGGAAATGGACATGGGCCGGGCATGTAGTGCGTAGACAGGATAACCGCTGGTCAATTAGGGTAACTAACTGGATTCCCAGAGAAGGGAAGCGGCTTAGAGGGAGACAGAAGGTTAGGTGGGCAGATGAGATTAAGAAGTTTGCGGGTATAAATTGGCAGCAGCGAGCACAGGACCGGGTTAACTGGCGGAACATGGGAGAGGCCTTTGTCCTGCAGTGGACGCAGTCAGGCTGCCGCTGCTGATGCTGATGGTATGCACAGTACTGCTGCACGTATTTAAATACGACAGCGTGAGCACGTGGCCCCTGATCATGCGGCAAGGTGCACCTCTCATGGCTACCGTTGGAAGTATCGTGCATGACGCTGTTGGATTGCGGTATAGCGTGAGAGCATTCGTGACGTGCAATTAGTGCTCCGATCAGCTGCTTTGTTTCCCGTATAGTCCCAAGGGCACACAGCAATCTTGGCGTGCTTTCGTATCGCATGTGCATAGCGTTATTTGCAGCACGCCAGGTTTGTGTGCACACGCACCGCTGACGTTTTGGCTGTCCAGAACAGTTCATTATCGACCGAAATTGTTTCGTGTGAACACCCTCGACCTCCCGCTATACCGCAATGCAGTCGCTTTCTTGTGGGATTCTTAAAGAAAAAAAACAAGAAAAAGTGAGCCCCGTAACTGTCTACATCAGAGTACGACACCTCAACAGTAGCTTACGAAGGATGGGGGTAAAGAGAGATTAAAAGGGTAGGATTAGAGTTATAGAGATAGAGGGAGGGGGAAGGAGAGAGCGTGGCGCAGGGACAGCGGCATCCAGAAGCAAGGAGAAGATAGGAAAGATGGACATGGTCGCAGGAGTCCGAGGACGGGGCGCGACCCAGCGAGAGCTCTTGTCGGCGGCAGGAGATGGCGTATAGGGCGAGCCGGTCAGCCAGAGCTGCGTTGTCGACGGAGATCGCGGAGCCACAACCGGTCGGCCCGAAATCCAGAGAACGAGTCGCCGCTTTCTACCACCGGCACCCACGCACGGCGTTCTATGTATTCCATTTTATCCTGTACTGTCACATTTCAATCCGTGAGTACTGTATATTGAGCTTGAGCTCAGCTTGAGACCATGTAGGGAATATGTTCTTACCCTGTTAGAGAATGTTAGGGAATGAGTGGCAGTCACTTGCCGCTAACTGTTGGATGCGCAAGTCGTAGGGGGCATGCATGCTGAGAGTTTTTTTTTTCTGAACAAAGTTCAACATGTAACTTCGACTTCAACTGTTTTACCCATTTGGAGCAATCCCGTCTTTGTTTCAAGAGGTCTTTGACAATAATTACGGCCGAAGACCCGATACGTTGCATTCCAAAGACAGTTGAATTACCAACTTGACTCTAAGATAGCTGTAGATCAAAGGCAGGCCATTGCGATAAGCGTGTTAACCTCTCGATTTGTATTTATTTAATGTATTGTGAAGCACGTATTGTCTTTTTGGGACGCGACCGGCGCCGAAGAGGGGCACTGCGATCAACCTTCGCTTAGAGTTCACATGCTACCTTTCCTAAAGGTGTACAAGAAGGGGAATGATAAGGGATCGAAGTTTTTGTTTGTTTCACAACATTAATTAAGACTAACAGACAAGGAAACAGAGAGCTGCTCTATAGAAGACGCTTCGTCAACGTAATTTCGGCCTTGCAATGGGCACCTCCTGGTCATAAGAGTTCGCGGGGGAAGGGGGTGGGGAGCTTCCTTTTCCCTAAAGCTAGTATGAGCAGTAACTCTACCTTCATAACCCCCCCCTCCATAAAATTAACAACAATACACATGCCTCTGGCCATGTTACGTCGGTGTATACCTTGTTGATCGGCGTCCCGGCAGACCAGAGAGAATAGGTGAGCGCAGCGCCGGCCAGGACACCGGGTAGCATGCCCCAGACCCAGGCCAGGGCCAGCACCTTATTCCGCTCCTGCCGCTCTCGCCTGCTCGCCTCTTCGAGGTCGGGACGGGTCACGACTGTCATACTGGTGACAGGAAGCACACTGCCGGTTTGAGCCTGCGATGTCGTCGTTAACGTGATAGCTTGAGCAAGAAGGTGATTAGTACAATATAGAGCAATCATCCCTTGTGCACTTAACGTGATCAGTATTCCTTTAAAGTAGGTGTACATAAACTATGTAAGGTAATTAGCATCTCTTTAAAGATAGAACTCCTGTAGAACATAAGTTGTTCAGAATTCCTTTTAAGTAAGCATCCCTTGAGCCCGGAGGGCGTTACATACAATATAAAGTATATATAAGCATCGCTTCTTCACGTAAGTCATCGTACATTTTTTTCAACTCATTGCGAGAACAAGTTCATTGTGCAAGCACTTGTATATTAAGGTACATTATGAACCTCTTCAGTACGAAATTTGAGCAGACGAGTGTCTTCTACGTATGTATGTTTCTTTCAAATATAAAATTCTTTTAAAATAGGCGCACCTAAAGCACGTAAGCAAATCAACCTTTCTTTAAAGCTATAATCTGTGTAAAACGTAAGATATTCAGTACTGCTTTCAAGTAAGTGTCCTTTGAGTATGTAAGGTGTTTACTACAATATAAAGTAAGCATCCTTTGTGCACTTCATAGTATCTTTTTAAAACAGGTGTACATTAGGCACGTAAGGTAATCAGCATATATTTCAAGCTAGAATACCTGTAGAACATAAGTTGTTCAGTATTTCTTTCAAGTTAGTGTACCTTGAGCCCGTCATGTGTTCAGTTCCTTTAAAGACGTTGTCGGTAGTGCATATCGCCGTCGATCTGTTGGACAGTGCGAATCAACAGTGCAATCTGTTGAACCTGCTTCAGTTTTTTTTTTCGTTCCGTACACTTAGTGATGGAGAGATTCCGCATGGTAGATCACTCAAAGAGTGTCCCTTAAGCATTTGCCCTAAGACGACAAGAAGGCTAAATTATTCATCTTTTTGTTCCCAGCTGATTATAGTAATATCCACCATTGTGGAACTTCTTCCTGCACCCAGCTGTGTCGCCGAAATCGGCCAGCGTTGAACCAAACGATGATATCATGTTATAACTACGTCATGTGAAGCCCACAATAACATCCAAATGGTGAGCTCTGATGCCATGATGACGTCATATGATGACGACCTCCCTTCATTTAGTGCATCACTCGCCTCGTGTTGAAGCCGACAGCGTCTTTTCGCATTCGATAAGGCATCCGAGGCTCTCCCTCGTTTCGCGGTAAACAACTTTAAGCACTCCAGAAAAGAAGGGTAATATTAAAGGCCTGTTGTCTTTGTTAGAAACAATACTAATGAGATCTGACAGACAATTATGGCAAGGAAAATATAGGGGATATCATTTAGAGTAATTGTAATGTTAATGCAGATTATGATACCCTCTATAATTTCCTTGCAAATGAATTGATTGATTGATTGATTGATTGATTGATTATTTATTTGATTGATTGATTGATTGATTGATACCATGTCTAGTTTAACGTCGCGAAACAACTATATGATAATGAGAGATGCCGTAGTGGAGGGCTCCGTAAATTTTGACCCCTGCGGTTCTTCAACGTGCACCCGAATCCGAGCACACGGTCTTACAACATTTCCGCCTCCATCGGAAATGCAGCCGCCACAGCCGGGATTCGATCCCGCGACCTGCAGGTCAGCAGCCGAGTAGCTTACCCACTAGCCACTGTCTGCCAGTTGTTATGAACAGTCAAGGGAGTTTTAAGCGAACAAAAACCACTTCTTTCCTGACCCAAACACAATAATGATGATTTAAGGGTGTTTTCGTTCCCCAAATATCCTTTATGCGATAACGTTCTAACTAAAACACTCTTTAGGAGTTGTGGGTGTGGTGTTTTATCGAAACACCCATGACACACACAACACCTTCCAGATGGTAACTGGGACTCGCTAATTTAAACAGTCGTATCTTAAGCGAGTTTAGATTAAAAAATACGCTTCTTCTAGGGCTATATTGAGCATAGCATAAACTTACGTCTCTTCTCCTCGTGTTCAGTATTCTTTTATATGGAACACGAATATCGACACCGGCATGCACTGACCTACACCTCAAGATACTATGGGTATATACCAGACGGTCAGTGTAAGGATATGCAGCGCCCGCGCTCCGTCCATTGAGTATTTTAATCTACGCTCTGCGGGGTGTATGGCTGGTTGGTAGTACTGACTGGTAGCCCGAATGGTAGATTTCATTGTTCATATTGTTGTTTCAGTGATAACGGTGAGTAGGCCATTGAAAAAGCCCCATAACAAGGGTGATAGGCCTGTTGCAACACCCTATGGCATCGATGTTTGATACGTGAAAACACCCTTTTTCTAGACTGTAAGGGTGATACACAATTGTAAACCCTTAATGTTTTAAACTGGTTTACAGAGTACAAAGGTTTTGTATTCGGAAATTTTATAAGGAACGCCGCTCAAATTTCTGGGCCCGTTGAAACACTGCATGCATAATTTACTTGAATTACCTTACAAGGAATATTTTTTAAACCTTATACGTGCACAAACAGCCGAAGCGTTTCAAGGAACCGAAATTAATATCACGCCGCCACTGTGGTACAGTGGTTAGGGTGCTCGGCCACCAATTTGAAGGTCGCAGGTTCGATCTCCACCGCTGCGGTCACATTTCGGTGGAAGACAAATTCTATGAAGGACCACGTACAGTGGGACGTCAGTGCATGTTAATGAACACTGCATGGTCAAAAATTTCGGATCCCTCCGCTAGGGCATATCTCACATGGTCCTGGCGCGTAAGATGGCTGACACTACTGGCCACGAGGGCCTCCACTAAAGAGGCCAGCGCTGCGATCGTTTTGACGTCACAGATTCTTAAGATAGTAGTTGTGGGATACGGCAGCTTTGCTTTCGCGACACCACTTGCATCGTCCCCCATGGCTGCACCGGCTCTTAGTCGCTATTTTACGATGCAAATCAGACACGAGGGTACCACCGGGGGCACCTATTCGTAGTTTGCTTGCCCGTATTATCAGGTCTTACCGCCTCTTTAAGCCCTCGAACTTCAAAACAAAGGGAAGCACACACGGTGGCCGCAGCAAGAGCGCAGAAAATGCGGAGTTTCTAGCAAGCAACACAAGCCGTAATACTAACAGTGACGTCGTGACGTCGTCACGTAGGTGGCGCCATGGTATGTCCTCGAGGACCATTATGAACGGAGGTGCTATTCTGGACACTGTTTAATTCTACCATATTGTCAAACTTCATAATGGCAGCATCTTCAGCCAATCATAGAGGTCGTAGCAACTCATTTGGCCAATTAGCATCGATCAAAGGCGGAATCTGACAACATGGCAGAATTCGAGAATGTCCAGAATAGCACCCCTGCGTACCAATAAACCAAAACGAAAAGGAGAAGGCATCCGCGTGCTACAGCTGGAACTGTCGATACGCGTGACGTCATTCTTATTCGTACCCGCGACGGTTCCTCGGAGAACGGCGTCATGGAAGAGAGCGCCGTGAAAGTAGAGGCAGTCCCGCTTCTCTTGGACGACGACGTTAAACCTTCCGCGGGGTCCACGATGGACATCGTTGACGAAATAGAGGAAACCGGGGACGCCTGCTTCGAAACAGCCGGTCCGTGGTGAGCCTGTGGAATATGCGCAAGGTATGCCATTGAAACTTGAATAAAAATCGTTGGGACGTCATGCTTCGCGTACACTAACGTGACACATACGGTTCTCCATGGGGACATCGTGTGCCCTCCGGAAACTTTTCGCAGGAAGACGACAGAATGGTTGTTGTCGCAACCTCACCGCTTGTTCTTCTTCTTCCTCTACCCACACACAGCCCGTGCCCTGAAAAGCACAAAACGATAATGACGGTGACGATGTGCGTTTATTGCAAGTGTAAGGTTCACGAGACCAAACATGATTCACGGATAAGGTGGGCCAAGAATTTGCATTGCAAAGTTGATCTAAAAAAGTCGAAATGCTCAATGGGTAAAACTTCTCATAGATAAATCCATTTTGTAATTATGAACACATCATTATATTGCCACGCGCATTCAAAAAGGCGAAAGCCTTAGATGTTTCATCGAACGCGCGAGAAAGATAGAAAAGCAGAGAGGTCAGCGTGAGCGGTAGTATGCTCTAGCCTGCTACACTACGCCGAGAATGGGGGAAGGGGAAAATATATACTAAAGGATAATGATGACAAGTACGTGCAGCCCCGTCAGACTGACAAAATATCATAACCGCACGTCCAGTCCAGCTGCTTGTAAGATGCCGAAAACTGGCCGTCATCAGTGGTGCAGTTATGTACGAATTCAAAAATCCGGACGGAGGCGTTCGTTCCGTCGGTGACGTCAAAAAGTGGGCAGTCCACAGAAGTTGCGAGGACGAGGGCAAGCGAACAGCCAATGAGGGAAACGGAGGCCTGCGTCATCATTTTGACGTCGGCTTGGGGATCGTAGAGCAAAGTGAAAAATGTTTGTAACATGTTGAAAAATGTTAACTATTATTGCTCACTATTAAAATGTGTTGGCACTAGTTTTAAAATGTTGAATAGAAATACGGCACAATTCAAACGTTTTTTTTGTTATTGTTTTGAAATGACGCTAAATTTAGCGGCACGGTAAGTAGTGGCGCCAAATACAACCCCGTTTCAAGCAGTTACTGCCCTCATATCTCCACGACTGTTCAAACTTACACGGCGCAGGTGTTCTGTGGCGCAACTTCTGAAGCCGTTGGCTCAGTCGAGTGCAATCATGGCGGAGGGTAACGGCACCAGCTGCAGCCAACAGCAGCAGCGGCTCATCCGCGTTTCCGGGGTTCAGCGCGCGCTGCTGCTCGCCTTGGACGAACATCCCCGGCTAGCGGCGAAAGCCATCGAGCTGCGGCACGGCGTCACCGTCGCCGACCGGTGGCGGCTGTGGCAAGAGCTCAGCCACGCGTTGAATTATGAAGGACCTGCGCGAAAAAACACAGGCGAGACGAAAAACCGTGGCAGTGGGAAACGCCATGTTTTTCTAAGTGCCCGGATGCTGAAAAGCCGCGAAACCCTTACATTTCAATCCAATCCAATCCATCCGGTTCCTTTCGGACGGTCTCTCCGACCGTTTCTTCGCCTTCGTCTGAAAACCGGAGAAAAGCAGTCACGTGACACCTTGGCCCACGTCACATAGAACGTCAGAGCATTCGTCACGGCTCGAATGGGCCAATCGCGCGAGACTCAATGGAACAGCATGCCTCCGTCCGGATTTAGAATTTGTGCATAATTGCACCACAGCAGCCTCAGCACGAGTGCAGCAAAAATATGAAAGCGTTATGACGTCACAGATATCACCGTCGTTTGTGCTCTCATCATGATGATACTATGCCGTAACGTCATGCGACGTCACCTGATGGCGCCGTCGCGGGAGATTGTTCGTTGGTCAAAGATGTGCCGATCACAAACTGCCTTTGAATCTCAAGCAAAAAAAATAAAGAAAAAAGGTGGGAGGTGAGCGCGAGAGGAATTCGTGTTTCTGCGCCGCGATTTGCTGCGCAGTCGCAAGCCTCAAGCCCTTGAGCCACGGCTCAACAAGTTCCAGTAGTTGCCGCGAATGCAGCGCCGCTTTTTAGCGTGCTACTACTTGGATATCACGTAAGCATGTACACTGTTAATTTTTATGAAAGGAAACACGCGAACGCGTGGCCTGGTTCAAATGGACAGTTCGACTGGTTTCGCCTGGTTCAACTGGACAGTTCATGCCGTCTATCGGGGCTCGGTTGAACGAAAACGTCTGCTATCTCGGAGGCCACGGCAGTAAATCGTTGAGTGGCCGTTGTTGCTGCTGTGGCTCCCGCTATCTTCGCTCTGCTGCTTATAGTGTCAGCGGCCGCTCAGCAAAGCCGACAGCAATAGCGACGTGAAATTTTCCACTTTCTGGCGGGCAATTAGAGGTGTGCTGAGGCGATGCGGGGCAGCAAAAACGTGATTTTATTCAAAATAAGCACTTCCTTGGCCCAAAAGTAGCACTACACGGCGTTTCTAGACCGCTATTTCAGCATTTGCATTTGTGTACATTTAACTCCTGGCAGAAAAATGGCGATACACGTCTTGGTCTCGGTTGCTTAACTTCTGACATTACCGGTAAGTAGCACACGGGGCCCGTTCCCCCCCCCCCCCCAAAAAAAAAATTTCCCTCCATGCCGTATTTAGCGCGAAATCAAAATGACCATTTCTTCACCACCACCCTCAGATCAAAAAGGTGCTCCCCTCTTCCCCTTCAAAAATTCTGCCTACGCTCCTATCCCGTCCATTCGAAACCCTTCCAGATCGGCAGAGGGCAGCACAGGAAAAAGTAATAGGTGGATTATTGGCCAGTCCCCCGTAGAGGGTGCTAGCCATCTTTTATCGGCGAAGAAGAACAAGACGTCATAAGAATGGGGACGATGCCGGACCAAGAGCAGTCACCGCCGTTCGTCGACGTGAGCCCCCTGCACAGGATTCCTCTGGTGTTCGTCAACCTGCTGGTGTTCGCGGTCTCCTGCGTGGTCGCGTTCGGCCTGTGTGAGTTATCTGAAACGACGACACTCGCATCCATTCGCACGAGCTCGCGTCTATTTAGAAATGGAAGTTATGAATCTAAAATACTTAGGGTGCCGTGGTGGTGTGGCTATTCGCATAATATTTTATATTATACTCCCCGCTTTCCCATTGATATCGAAAATCTGACACTCAACGCTCCTTTGCAACCCGACAAAAATATGAGCTCCACCCACAGCCATCGCTGTGCCTACCACAGAGAATTTTCATGAGTGCTCCGACCAATAGCGCCTATTAAATATAGTGGCACCTGCCTTCTTTCTTGTCTCACGAGAAGAAAGAAGGAGAACAGAAAAACTTCATGAGGCTGATTAGAGTGTATAAATAACGGACGAAAAGGGTCCACATAGATAAATGTGTCTTAGTAGCACGCTGTTAGGCCAGTTGGTGCAAAGATTGGTGAACCAGAAGGCTTAGCAAAAAAGAAAAGAAGGGGACAGACTTGGCGTCGTGATTTTGATTTGAACGTATGATGGATATAAAAAGGCTTCCTGTCGATGAAATGCACCTTAACGGTACTCTGTTTTGGACCATGCAGTTGCTGCAAAGCTTGTTGGACTACAGAGTGGTAACAAGAGGAGTAAAGGGGTAACAGATAGACCAAAGGCCGTGAGGCTGAGCAGGAGGTATAACGAACTGAAAAGGGTCGTCGTAGACAAAATGTGCTTTAACAGCACGCTCATGTTGGGCAAGTAGGTGTACATACAATGCTTGTGGTTGGTTTCCGTACCGTCGTGAAGTCGCTCCCGACGTAATTCTGCTGAACCCGGCCTCGTCCAATTCGACACCCACGGGACGGCATTATGCTCTCCCATACTAGAGTACCAAGTACTTTAAATCATTAACCACTTTTTCTACTAGAGTACCAAGTACTTTAAATCATTAACCACTTTTTCTAAACACACGACAAGGCTCAAGACTACGTAAGAAGAGCTAGAAGGGAGACCGAGAGAACGCTGTGATCTATCTGTCCCTCTCCTCTCTTATGTAGCCTTGCAATATGGTTGATTGGGCAACTTGGTGATACATGACTGTTTTGAAATGAAAGTGCAATACTCAGACGCGGACAGAAAGACAGGGACACTGCGCTTCATCTCTGTCTTTCACTGTCTTTGTCCCCTGTCTTTCTGTACGCGTTTAAGTAGTGTGCTCTTATTTCAAAACAGTAGCCTTGCACCTTGTCGTTCGCGAAGATATAGGGCAGAGTTTACATTCTCCTTAGTTGATCAGAGTGAAAGGGGGCACCCCCCCCCTCCCCGACCGCTCGCTCATGCCTATGTGCTCAGCACCCTATGGTACCCTCCGCAGATCTCGTCCATCGTGGATCGTGGCAGCGAAATCTCGTTCCGGCGTCGCTCGCTCCTGGTCAGCTTTCGTGGTCAACCGGGACATCACGGCGCTGTTATTCTCGCTCCTCATGATGGTCATCACCTTCACGGGCTTCGTCGGGGCGCTCCGAGAGAATGTCGGCTTCCTGCAGTGCTACATTCAAGGCACCTGCCTGCTCATTCTCCTCGACATCCTCTTCGTGGCCGCCACTGTCGCCCTACCATATCTGACCAAGAATGTGAGAAGTAGACCAGCCAGCCATTTCTTTTTAAAGGAGATCTATAGTATTCTTGGGATACTTGTTTAGCAAACTTCGTTGTCACATACGTCAGTAAAATTCGACAAAACATTTTCTTCTTAGACATACAATAACGATGATGGCAAAACAGACGTCATTAACATGAACATTGATATAAGATGACGTTGAAAAAACATGTACATTTGATGGTTCACACAAACACAGCCACAAAGAAATTGCACTTGAACGCAAATATTTTGGCCTGTCTGTGTCGCATGATTCAGCCACCCGGCCTAAGAAAGCTTAGTCACTTGCTGGACACCCAGCCATCTTGAACTAGTGGCTGCGTTCATAATCATGAACATTGTCGATCAAAAAGCAGATATTGTCGATCAAAAAGCAGACCAAGTCGAGGCACGCCATGCTCGGAGCATCAAGCAGTAGAATAACAGTAGAATGAAGACCTTACAGCACAAAGTAGATAATGTCAAAATAAGTCAAGTATTAGCAAAAAAAAACAGGAAGTGATATGAAATGTTCCGTATTGGTACAAAAAGAACAAAAATGACTGAAAACAAGAAAACGCCAAAAAACAAAAAAGAGCAGATAAACAACAGTTTAAACACCAGGTGAATAAAGGCGAATTGACGCTCCCAACAGCACACAATAACAGTGTGTCGAGATTAACTAGCTTTAACTGTTTCCTTCACTTGTAGTGAAGTCTTGTAAGTTCCTAAGGGAGGCCCACGGGACGAGTTTTAAACCTTCCCATAGTAGAGTACCTAGCACTCTAATCGTTACCCTCTTTTTCTAAACACAGTCTGTTTCGTCATCATCGTCTAAGAAGAAAATGTTTTGTTGAAATGTTAGCGACGTGTGACAATAAAGTTTTCTAAGCGCGGGCTGATGCATTGGTGCGTCGGCAAAAATGCCATGCCCCACATGTAATATGCGAAATGTACATGTTCATGTCTTATTTGTGCGTCTTCGTTACCTTGCAATTTGCATATGTGTACCTGTCTTTTTGTGACACATTTTTGTGTGGCTGCGTTTGTGTGAAACGTCGAATGTGCATGTTCTTTCCACGTCATCTCATATTCATGTCCATCTAAATGAGGTTTGTTTCGTATGCATAGTTAATGTAGGTCTGACAAGAAAATGTTCTGTTGAAATGTTATTTATGTATGTGGCAATAAATTTTTCTAAACACAAAGGCACTCTTTCTCTACACACAGTTTTCGTGAGGGCTTAGAATAGGGACGGCTCCCTGCTCTCCCGTATAGAAACGAAGTAAATCGTTGCACTTTTTTTAAAACACAGTCCTCGACTCCGCAATCAGAAAAGCACAATCGGGATGGAGAATGGTAGTCTATAAGGCATACAAAATTTACTCTAAAAACGTGAAAATGACTGTTCATTTTCCATTGTCGGACTATGATCGAATGATTGACTCTATTGATCGTCAATGGTTCCGGAATACCCATTGACTTGCTTCAATACATCGTCGACAATTTCTGTTGAGCACTTTGCAACAATGATGCCATCGTTTCATGCTTATTGAAATACGATTGAGGAAGTATTTCCTCAATGGTATCAAGTTCATTGATGACTTTTCAATTGAAAGTCGTGGGCCAATTTAGGAAGTATTTCCTCAATGGTATCAAGTTCATTGATGACTTTTCAATTGAAAGTCGTGGGCCAATTTGAATGCTGGTCAACGATTTCCTCAGCGGCATTGTAATTGAACCGTCATGTGTTATGTGTTTTCGATGCCATCTGTTGTCATTGCTCAATAACTTCTCTTGTTTTGTTTTTTAAAGAATTTTTGTAAGGGTCGAGATACCACGCCACTCCGTTTCCGTGAAAGGTTAGCTTCTGATTGGCGTTTCGAAAGCATCGGTGCTTTGCCGGTGTAAGTGATTGGCCCGTGTCTCTGAGCGGGCCAGTAGCTCGAACTTCGCAGTGCCGCTTCGCGGTTCTAACTTTATGTCCTTGCCGGTATCGTTATACTTCCATAGCTATAGGATCGACAGAGGTGTGCGATTCGGTTTCGCGGCGCCGAGTTGGGCAGTGACGTCGATACATAGGTGGCTTGGCCACGTGATCACTCAAGGCTGTGACGCGCATCGTGCTGAATTTCGTCTGCTCTTACACACAGGTGCCACACAAGCGCCAGCAAAACAGAACGACGCGATTAACGACGTTTCTCCTCGCGTCGTGTGAAGCCGAGCTGTTGTGGTGTGAACGCTTTCTCCAGAAACACGTGTACGGTGGTTACGGTGGTGGTTGTGGAACAGGAAGGCGACTACAGTCCAATACGACTTAAGAAGTCTGCGGCGTTTTCTTCCTAAAGGCGGATGCACACAGTCCTGCACCAATAGGCGTGCACTCCATGCTGCAGACGTCATGAGCCTGACTGTCGATGACAATTCACCCTCTCCCCCTCCCCCCTTTTTTTCTCAAAAAACATTGTCGAGAGCATATTATAGATAGTTTCTTCCGCCACGGTGTCAGTTGGCTGCCGAACTTCAGCCGTCATGGCAGTGCCGCTCCGGACTTCCTAATTTGTAACCAAATATGCAGTGTTATGTGAGCTACTTGGCAGGGGACGATCCAACTAACAAATGTTTAGGAGTGCTAGCTCGTCCTATAGTTGCCGCAGGCAAGGCCCTCACTTTTCATCAGACTGATAGACTCGATTAATGTCTAGAACAATAATAAGAAATCCAATAACGATTGAGAACCAAGAAGAGCGTACAAAAATAACCTGTTTTCACTCATTCATGACACCTGTGCAAGACACTTATTTGCTTCGTCCTGCTTTTCAACGCTTATTCTATTTCCAGAAAGCTCACAGCATTTTCTCCATCGAGCTTATCGTGAGCTACCGAGATAACCCGGACTATGGAAAACTCGTGGACTATGCCCAGGTAAGCTTATATACGCAACCTGTGAAAACTATACTAGCTTCCTCGCGCTTCCGCTGTCGGCGCTCTTCTAGAGTTGTCCGTAGCCATACCCATGTGGAAGGTTTCAGGAGAAACTGGTTACGCGCGCGCTCGGTGCCACGACTGCGACGCGATGTATGACGTCACTCACAACGCAGCCAATGGAGCGCATGCTTGGGGACAACGCTGACAGATACGTAACTGAAAAAACAGCCAATGAAGACCACTCGTGACACCGCTGCTTGGCTGTTTCTCGTTCTTCCTGGCCATATACAGCTTTCGCTGTAAAAGGGTTAAAGGTGGTGATTTTTCGCTTCCTCGAGCGATAACTTAAGGCGACTGCAGGCCATGTGGTTCCACACTTGGTCGAAAGTAAGAAACTGAAGTGGACGCGAATCTATGTATCATACTCTTGTTGGTATCTTGGAGCGAAAAGCAGACAAGATACAAGAGAATGGCTACATAGAATGAGCGTTATTATTCTTCTTGTTTACTTCATACTGAAGTGAATTCACAGAAGATGGCCAGGCTTATCTTACACTGATAAGTGGAAACGCACACGTGAAACTATAATCGAACCACAGAAGGACAGCTATCAGCTCAAAGTCAACAACGTAACAAAAGAAAAGCACCAATTGGCTACCTCCTGCCCATGATGTTCCCAAAACAGATGCGAAACAACTGAGGGCACAACAACACTGTTCGTGTCAAACGTGCCAGTGGATGCCACTGGTCTGTTCTCAGCGCCAAATACCTGTCTAGATAAGCCACTTCACTGGTTAGTAGGTTAACAGACGACTGGCTGGGCGCACGTGGAAGCATACTTGTGGATAAACAATTGATTGACTGATACGTGGGGTTTCCCTTAACCACCGTATGATTATGGGAGACGCAGTAGTGGAGGGCTCCAGAAATTCCAACCTCATGGGATTGCTTTACGTGCACCCAAATCTGAGCATTTCGCTCACAGCATTTTAGCCTCTGTCGAAAATACAGCCGCCACAGCCGCGGAAAATTTTATCCCACGACCTGCGGGTCAGCAGCAGAGTACCTTAGCCACTAGACCACCACGGCGGGGCTTTGGATACAAAAGGCTGCCATTGATTCACTTGTTATCCTGTTTCGGGGCCGAATAAGAACGGTGGTTTAGCTGAGCTATAGAATCGCCCCAAATATTTGTGCTTCTCAACGTAGTATGTATTACCCAGCATTCCTATGGATGCTGTGCCAATAATACACTTGTTATCCTATTTCGGTACCGGGAAAGAACGTTGGTTTGGCTGAGCTATGTAATCACCCAAATATTTGTGCTTCTCAACGTAGTATGTATTACCCAGCATTCCTATAGATGGTGGCTGAATTGTGGTGCATTCCAGCTCCTATAGACACATAAACACTAGCTCCAGATTCCTTCTACTGTGCCATTGGGAAACGCTGTGGCGTGCAGTAGTGGTGGCGTACTCGGCAATTTCCCGCAAGTCCGTCATTGTGACACGTACCAGGTTCCCCAACACATGCATCACACGTTCCCTACCATCGCAGTCGACGTTCGAGTGCTGCGGCGTGACGAGCGAGCGCTACCGAGACTGGGACCAGAACCTCTACTTCAACTGCTCCAAGACGAACCCCAGCGTGGAGCGCTGTTCCGTGCCGTCGTCCTGCTGTAAGCCTCCGGACGGCGATGACATCGACACTCGTCTCAGGCGGCGCTTCTGCGGCAGCGGTGTCCTGGCCGGTACCGAGCAGCAGGCCTGGAGCAAGGTGCCACAGACATCCCTTGTAGACGAGAAGTATATATGGCAATCAAGGGCGCAGCCCGAATTTTTTTTTTTTTCTTGGAAGGTCAATATATACACAAGCAAAATTGAAAATATATTTGAGAAATTTGAATTCCCCAACGTCCCCCCCACTCCTTGGCTACGCCTATGATGGCAATGGGCAGACAAGGTGATGATCGTCTTGTAGACTTTTGTTGTCTTACTGTTACCTGGCATGGAACAATGGGTCATTTATGACCCTAGTAAAAATCAACTAAGACAATAGAGAGTTTTAGTACTGCGGAATGGTGCTACGTACGCATCACGCAAGCGCCTTGCGTTACGTGGCGTCGTTTGCCACTAATCGGCTTTTAGTACGCCGTAGTACCCGCGTACGTAACGAGCGTGAAGCGTGTTGCGCCATCTGGTAGATCAAAATAGAAACACGTGTTGTTGACAGCCAATGTGAGCCAATCCAAGTGTTACAGCCAGATTATGGCCATATTTTAAGCCACAGAGCCGGTCGGTGCTTGACTTCAATGCCGCCATTTTGCAAAACGAAGTCTCGCGCTGTCGCGAACTTGTTCGAGAGCGGCGCGATCACCTCATACGTACGCGCGCACGCATCTCATGCGTGCGTACGTAACGGCTACGTACGTAATGCGATACTTGCGCGTTGCGGTCTGCGCATGCGCACTACGCAGAACGTGGCGTCCTTAAGTACGCAACGCCGCCACGTACGCAGCGTACGCAGTACTAAAACTCTGTAATGTCTACACATTGTTTATTGCTACGAGGAATATCAGTGCCCTCCCCCCCACACACACACACCTGTGCGTACGCCCATATGAAAGACTACCTTAGCAGTCTTACTGTTCATCTTCGTCGACCCTGTAATCGCTTCTCTCTACGCCGTGGGAATGTGCATGCCATACTGTAATTGTCGGGGTTTGCGTCACGAAACCACGATATAAACATGAAGAGCGCCGTTGTGGAGCTCTTCGGAATCACTGACCATCTGGCGTTTTTTTTAGCTTGTACATAAATATAAGTACACGGACATCTATAGCGTTTCACCTCGGTCGAACTTCGGCCATGGCTGCTAGGTTCGATCTCGCGACCTTCAAATCGGGAGCGGAGAGTCGTAACCACTGCAGAGAACCGTAGCGAATGCTGCTGCTAAAAACTATCGAAAATGGTCTTGTAGACAGTTAGTTTAACGATGGACAATAAAGCGTTGATTTATTGATTGATTGATTGATTGATTGATTGATTCGCAGATCTACACGCGCAACTGTGTAGACGCGTTCCAATCGTTTCGTCGGTGCACACACCATTGTCGTGTTGGGTGTGGGCATCGGCATCTACACCGTCATCGCCGCACTGCACTACCTGGCGACCAGTGTTCACGACGAGATCCTCTCGCTGACGCACCTGTACGACCGCTACTACCAAAGCTCAACCAGGGCTACCCCACATGGATGGCGCAGCGCGAAGTCGCCCAAGAAATGGGCTCTGCAGACAGACGCCTGGTCTTGAGGGGAGCGCGTCCGACGTGGATTTGGCGTTTCAACTTCAAGGGTTACTGACAGCAATTTCAGAAGCCGACTCTACTCTGCCATGCATACCTATGTACGACACTGTGCAAGTGTGAAGATCAGGAAATGCTGATAAGATTATTTTTGTGTGTGTGTTCAAGAACATTTTCGCTTGGCACGTCCACTAACAATTGCAGTGTGACGACAGTGTCTATTTTGGTGACCTAACGCACCATGCTAAGGTTTGTTGCAATGACGTGAGACACTGAGACGTACAACATGGCCGCTTGCGCGTTACCGAAAACATTCGAAACGGCTGCTCGCACGTCAGCAATAGAGCCTGGTATACAATTGTCGTGACGTCAGTGTTTGTACTGAAACTAGTTTAAAAAACGTATTCAATGTTGATGTGTGTAGGTTTACCAGTGCAGTTTCTAGGCTCCAGAGGACTTGGACTTTCATTTAAAGCGAAAAAGAAACAAAAATCTCCCGTAAGTGATTCTTTAAATATAATCATAGACCAGTTAGGCCTTAATTAGGTCAAATATTGAAGTCCTCTACCAGGGTACTAGCCAAGTCACAGTTTTTTTTTCGTCCATCCCAGTCACCCAATCCGCCTTCAGAATGGTGTACGGCGATTGTGTTCCCTGCCCCTAAAGGGAAAGTGGCGAAACGCCCTTTATCTCGGAAGCTCTCGCTCTGGCGATACGAGTTGACCTAACCTCTACCCATAATATTGATATCTGAAGTTCTACGTCTTGAAATCAGTATATGATTATGAGAGATGCCATGGTGGAGGGCCCCGGAAACTTTCGACCATCTGGAGTTCTTTCACGTGCTCTGACATCGCATAGTACACGTGACCATAGAGTTTCCTACAATACCTACCAGAGAAAATCTGGCGCTAGTGGTCTATGGGAGCTGCAACGCACGCGCTTCAGCGAGCATGCGAATGATATGTAGCACACACATTTGTCTAATATTTGTACTTCTGGCTTGATTTTGGCTCCGTGTGTGGTTCGTGTGGCTTGGAGCTGTTTTCTTACGAAAGAAGTATTAGCAAATGTTCAGCGGTTGCGCTTCACCATTTTATTTATTTTAAGACTTACTTTCCAGATTGGCTCACGAAGTTCAAAAGGGTTCAATCTTTCTTTCAAACCAAAACCGAAACACAGCAATAAATGAAGCCGCAAGTACGATTCGCCACCCGCAAGTACGAAGACTAGGCAAATGTGCGTACTACCCATCATTCCCATGGTCGCTGAACGATCGCAGTGCCAGAGTGCCCTCTAGTTAATTTTGAGAAACTCTATGCACGGGACTTTAGCGTCTCGCCTCCGAACCAAATGTGACCACTGGGGCGAGGATCAAACAGCCTCTACCCGAACCCAATAAAATGGCATAAGGCAGCATAGGGGGAAAAAAGTGCATTACCGGTGACATATAAAGTTGTATCCGACTATATACGAATAATGAATTTTGATCACTAGTGGTGTGATTTCTTAGGAGTAAGCTGTATCGCAGCATTACAAAGACAAGGTCTTGTTATAAAATGTTTTAGCTGACCAGAGAATTCGTCACACTCCCGGAAAGACCTTACTATGTATGTGCTGGAAAGAAAGAAAAATTTTATAAATAAATTCTTGTTGGGATTTTATTTCCCAAAACCACGATACAATTACGAGGGACACCTAGAGACGCGCTCTGGAAATTTCGACGCGCTGGCGTTCATAACATCGCACCCGAACACAAGCTCGCGGACAATATTAACATGGAAAATGCGGCCACTATGGCAGAGACTCATTCTCGTGGGTGGCATGCGTGTCAGCATTCAAGCACCATGCATAGCCATTAGACCACCGAGGTGGGTAAAAAAAATTATAGACGCTCCATTTACGGATGATGTCACGAATGTCTGAATAGAGAGTAATGGTTGAGTGGCTCAGAGAACCAGCGGGCCCAGCGAGAAGCGGAGACACAAAGTACGCTTGCGCCGCACGCTGAGAAAGCCGGTGATTTTATGGAGCGAGCCACTCGTCCACACATTTCGTCTCCTTAGTGCAGCGGACCAACCTGCGAGCATTCTCGGGGGGTTTGTTCCAATACTAACCGTAGACGGCTAAATAGACTGCTAAATGGACGGCGGCCATCTTAAGTCCCATTCCAACTCTCACGTAGCCGACAAAATAGACAGCTCCAAGAAGACAGCATCGTAGACAAATGCGATGCAGGGCTACTTTGCTGTCTAAACAAGATGGCGGCTCAGCGAATCGCTCAGATAGATCAAATCTCTCCGGAATGGTCGTCTGCCCACAAACAGACGCTTTCCCAGACGCTCAATGTGAGTAACGTTTATTCGTTTTCGATTTAACCCGAAATAAGCCAGAAAGTACAACTGTTACGTTTATTTATTTTAGCTTTTTTTTTTCTCAACGCGAGGTGGCGCATCGTCGCGTAAAAGCCGTCTAGAAGTGTTCCGATTCTCGGACAGCATGGGCTCGGTGCTGTCTTCTAAGCAATCTGCGTAGGCTTTCTACGTGCTGTCTAAGAATTGGAACACTGCCTGGGCAAAACCTCTGCACGATAGACAGTAGTTTAAACCATGCTCAACAGGTGGCGCAACAATGCGCACCACTGTCTCCGCTAAAACAAGCGGAGAATTCGCTCGGCTCTTATTCTTCCCTTTGTCTTGCGCTCCGCTGGCCCCTCCGCTCCATGCACAGCTGTCCCGCTCAGTCACTCGGCTATTTCTCTTTTAATTGCTCTCTCGATCATGCTGCAGGTCCTCTGGCAACACCCCGCCGCACCTTCGACACTTTCGCCGCAGCCGTTGCCGCTAGCAACAACACCCGGGATGGCCAGTGTACGGCGATGAGCCGGGGTCACTGGCATCAACCGTTGAGAAGGCAGTTGCCCTGAATGTACGCTTCCCAAGAACGCGGGTGACTTGTGGCCCTCATCACTGAATAATTAAAAGCGCTGCGCGCAATACTTGATAAACCTAACACTTGCGAACGTACCAACAGCAATGAACCTTTTTAGAGAGCGAAGCTTCCTTAAAGGGGGTGGTGCCCACCAAATTTCAAGGCTATGCCAAGCTTGTTGGGGATTTCTTTGTATACACAGGACTCTTCTACACGGGGGTCGGACCCTACAAACACGTAACAATATATTTTAATTCACTTCTAAAAGTGTAGCTAATGCTCACTCTTGCGATCTAGGCCCATCGCTTGCGCCAGCAGCACGACGTTTTCAGGATAGGAGAAGCAACGGCAGTTGTCGTGACGTACACACCAGGTCTTGTAGTGACGTGAGTGACCTCCGCCATCTCCAAAACGAGCGCAGCCCAACGTACCAGCAATGCATCGGTTGCTGTATTACTCGCAGAGTTTCGATCGCTTCTTGGCTAAGTGCTGCGCATCGAAACCTGCGAAGGCGTTTCTGTTTTGCCGGTGCTTGTGTGGCACCTGTGTGTGAGAGCAGACGAAATTCAGCACGATGCGCGTCACAGGCCTTGAGTGATCACGTGGCCAGCCACCTATGTATCGACGTCACTGCCCAACTCGGCGCCGCGAAACCGAAACCGAAAATGGTCCACATAAGAAGAGCCATTATTGAAATAGTTAGCGGAAATACACGACGAATCTTGGTGCACGGATCATGCTTCTTGGGAGCTGAAGGAAACGCTTACAGCAAAGAACACGCATGCCACAAATTTGGTGGCACCACACCTTTAAGCCCGCACTCCAGTGTCGCCGTCGAAGCTCCCTGCGCCGGGCAAGCGTGCCGAGCAACACAACAAGTGCGCGCTCCCAGCACAGTGGGAGCGCATACCCAGCTGTAGATGGCAGCCGCTGGGCTTTTTCGCACGTGCATATAAAGCCAGATCAAATGGCTTTAACGCGCACACCGCGCATTCACTCACTCAGTTCCCGCCGCCGAGCGTAGCAAACGCCTCTCCCACCCGCTCCTATGACTCTAGCGCCTTCATAAAGCCAGCAGCGGGAGCAGGTGCATAGTCGTATGCGTCCCATTTGGAAGGGAGCTTTTCGAAACGAACGACAACAAGAACACCATCTCATTAGGCACTCTGTACCAGGGCAGTTCCCAGGAATCTTTTTAGGGGCGAAGCTCCTTAAGGCGTGGGTCTGTCCATCCATTGTATGTATGTAGTAGTACGTAGCCACCAGTGGCACATACCCACTCTAGAGCAAGTACGTGCCATCGGGGATGCGAGATGGGAGATGGAGGTACTTGGAGGTTAACTAGATGGACGCACGGACGGACGGATTGACAGACTAGCAGACGCACGGACGGATGGATAGACGCGTGGACGTATGGACGGATGGACGCACGAATAGACAGACAGACGGGTGGACGGACTCCTGGAGGGACGCATGGATAGATGGACGGACGCATGTATGGACGCACCGACGGAGATAGAGAGAGAGAAAGAGAGAGAGAGGGAGGGAATGAACGGGTGGACGGAAGCACAGACGGGCTGACGGACGCTTCACCCCAATCATCGTCATTCACTCCATGGTTATGCTGTCATTCATTCCATGGTTCCTGAAGGTGTTTATGAGTAGAGATTTGGCAACTGATAGTCAATGCGCATGTGTGTAAATACGTTAGCATCTCGCGTAAAGTTAACAGCATGAAAAAATTTCAGGGGATGTTAGAGCCGCCCACAACTCCACCCTAGTTACGGCTCTGCTACCTATAAATTGCTAACCAGCGAAGCTGAAACGTATTTATCCCGACGGTGCGCTAAGGGTTCTCTTAATCATTTTGGTTACGTCTATCCATAAACCTTAATTGTTTTTTGTGCCCTCGGGCTCTCCTTTTCGTTATAGTATACCAGTGCTCAGTGGTCGTTTTGACCAATAATTGTGGCACAAACGTTTTTGTGCGCGTAGAAGACTGCTGCATATTTAGTAGATTGTTCCCCTCAAGGGGGTACCCCTCAAACAGGTTTTTGTCAGCTGCTGAATAGTAGGTTCCCATAGTAGCTCGATAAGGTTTTAGAAAGTTCCCTTCAAGCTGCTCGTTGCACCTTTTTTGCCTCATCCTCGCAACTTTGCCCCAAGTAAATTCAACCATAGTTAATTAAGTCTCATCATTGGCTCATCATATATGATGAGCCAAGATCTTTGCCCGATTTTGTGACACATGCGTGACGCTACGTGTGATATGGGCGCCGCTCTTTCACCCTCTGCTTGCGTGGGCTGCAGGTCTCCCGGTGATGTGCGTAGTTTTGAAGCGATTTTACTGACACAATTACGGTGTTCTCTGCAACACTGCCTATATACCGTCTGAGTGTCTCAGTAAGAACCTCAAGCTGCAGTACTGCCGGCGTATAACTGTATGAGACCAAGCGGCTGAATTAAAATTTCAATGGTTTCTTCGTCTGATCGTTTGGAAACGTCAGCAGTCCAGCAAGAAGTGTTCGACCGCTTCTACCTCATCGCACAAAAGGAACACAAAGTAAAAGATCGCTAGAACGCTTTGGTGCATTAGGTTTTTTTTTTTACAGAGTGCTCTATAAGCAAACTTGGTCATGGGAGGTTACGCAAACAGTGAAAGCAAGATGATGACCCATCAATTATTAAGGCTTTATTTAAATGTATCTGTAACCACTATCAGCACTTAGAGTACAAATAATAATGAATCCAGCCTGGAAGGCTGCCCGACTCTTGGCGGATCCCTCTGAGCGGGTAGGTGCCAATCATCCAACAAGCAGATCATCGTCATCGTCAATTAATAGTATAGTCAGATTCCATGTCGCATCCTGGTAATCGGGTGGCACATACGTTGCGTATGTGGTGCTTCAGAAAATTCGCATGGCCCACTCCCGCGCAGTGGGTGTGGGACCAAGTTTCTTCGAGTCATCGACATCAAGAAGAGCTTTCATCAACCTCGGACCGGCTGGCCGCTGTTAGTGTCGGCAATAGTCAGGTCGGTATGAAGAAAAAACCTGACGCTAGGACGGGATGACCGAGTCACCACAAATGAGATATCGTCGACCACGGGTGACATAAATAAAATCCCGACGCACAAGGGTAACGGGCGACCATCATCATTGACGTAAACCCGTTCACGGGGTACCCCTCGTCTCCTTCAACTTGCTCATCTTCGTGCTCAGCTTCATGGTCGTCTTCGTCAGCGTGAGTGA